>JBBMOI010000015.1:5560000-5617500 GCA_038088405.1 Porites divaricata | reverse complement strand
GAAAAAGTACAAATTATAGAAACAGATGATTCAGCTTTTCAGAAAGAGTTTTGTGGAATAAGGGATTTTTTGTATGAAGCATCTAACTTTGAAGATAATACAGAAGATGAGTTATCAAAGCAAACTCCAGAATGTATTAAAAAAAGATTTGTTTTTATTGCAGATAAGTTTTGGAAAGCGGGTGTTCATCCAGGTGAATTTTAAGTCTTAGATCAGTTGTTATCTTTATTTATAATTATTTAATTCTTTAAATTTCATTTTTTACTACTGTGGATCAGAAAAATAAAATTGAAATTTAAAGAATTAAATAATTATAAATAAAGATGACCATTGATCTAAGTAATCTTTCTATTGCTGAATTAAAAAAGATAAAAAAAGATGAAAAGCAAAAACTCAAGAAGGAGTATGAACAAAAGTTGATTGATGATATAAAGAAAATACAAAAATTAAGAGACAAACTCAAACCCAAACCCAAACCCAAACCAAAACCAAAACCAAAACCCAAAACATTTGAAGAGTATTTTCAGGAGTGTATTAAGAATAAAACAATTCCACCCGATACACCATCTTATTTGCGTAAAGCTCTTGAAAGAGCTCTCAGGGATATGATCAAGGAATAGAAAAAGAGAAATCATCTCTCGAAGAATTTGCAAATAAATACATAGTAAAGGGTAAAACTGATATTACACCATTCGAGTTTTTCAAATCAAAGGCAACTTATTTGAAAGAGTTTTTACGAAATCATCGAAATGTTAAATTTAGATTTGTATTAGTTTGTTTGATGGAACAAATGGTAAAGACAAGAGATGGTAAGCCAGGTCTTGCTGCTCAAAGTAAAGCATATTTTCATTCTGAAACATATATTAATCTTGAATCAACTAATGTAAAAGAATTACTCATTGAAGTTATTCGTTTTATCCTTCAAAATATTACTGTTTATCAACAAAATGGTAGTGGGTGGTATTTTAAAGAAATAGTTCATCTTGAGATTCACACTGTTGATTATAATCCAATGAGGGGATCTTCTTATATTCCTCTTCCAGATTGGATCATGCGAAAGAAAGCGATAGTAAACATTCGAAACAAAGATGAGAAATGTTTTATATGGTGTGTGCTTAGGTACCTCCACCCAAAAAACAGAAAAGATTTCCGATTAACAGATTTGAAGCAATATGAAAAATGTTTGAATACAAAAGGAATAAAATATCCTGTCAAAGTAAAAGACATTTCAAAATTTGAAAAACTCAATCCTTATATTCCAGGAATAAATGTGTTTTCGGCGAATGAGAATAATAAGTTTTACCCTCTGCGTATGGCCCAGAGAAATACTCAAGAAACAATCGACTTATTTCTGTATGAGGAAGATGGTAAATATCATTATTCATTAATTAAACATTTTTCAAGATTATTCAGATCACAAATAACATCAAGAACAAATGGTAAAATTTTTATTTGCAAAAGATGTTTTACTCATTTCTCGAAAGAGGAATTATTTCAAAAACATATTGAATATTGTTCAAATAATGAATCAGTTGCTGTGAAAATGCCAACTCGAAACTCAAAATTAAGTTTTAATAACTATCACAAACAGCTTCCAATACCTTTTGTAGTTTATGCTGATTTTGAATGTTTTACTAAACCGATAAATAATTGCAGTCCTAATCCAGAGGATTCATATACTTACGATTACCAGAAACATGAACCATCAGGATTTTGCTTTTACATTAAAGGAATAGTATCTAATATTTTTTCACCAATTACTTATACAAAAAAGAAAGATACTGATAACATTGCTGAAATATTTGTTTCTAAACTTGCAGACATAACTAATAGATTATATAATGATTTTTATCGCCATCCAAAACCTCTTAAATTAACAAAAGAAGAACAATTATCCTTCACTAAAGCTAAAACTTGCCATATTTGCTCAAACGAATTACTTGATGATAAAGTCAGAGATCATTGTCATTTCACTGGTCAATACCGTGGAGCTGCTCATAATAGTTGTAATTTACAGTGTCGAAAACCATTGTTACTACCAGTTATATTTCACAATCTTCAAGGCTATGATGCGCATTTGTTTATAAAACAACTTTCTCGTTTAAAAGGTGAGTTAAACTGTATTCCATCAACTGAGGAGAAGTATATTTCATTTTCCAAAAAGATAAAAGTTGATGAGTATAAATCTCGGAAAACTGGAGAGATGGTTTTTTTGAATTTTGAAATAAGATTTATTGATTCATTTAAGTTTCTCCAAACTAGTCTTGCTAATCTTGTTGGAAACTTGCAACCAGATGATTTTCATAACACAAAAGAAATAATGAAAGATAATATTCATCTCCTTATTCGAAAGGGAGTTTATCCCTATGATTATGTTTCATCAATAGAAAAATTCTCTGAAACACAACTTCCAACCAAGGACCAATTCTATTCAAAACTGAATGATGAAGATATAACAGATGAAGATTATCAACATGCACACAATGTTTGGAATACATTTAAATGCCAAACAATCAAGGATTATCACGATCTTTATTTGAAGTCTGATGTTTTGCTGCTGGCAGATGTATTTGAAAACTTTAGAAAAACCTGCCTAAAACATTACAATTTGGATCCAGCTCATTACTATACATCTCCTGGGTTGGCGTGGGATGCTTGTCTCAAGGAAACAGGCCAAGAGTTAGAGTTGTTACATGATTATGATATGTTGATGATGTTTGAGAGGGGAATTCGAGGAGGAATAACTCATATATCAAAGAGATATTCAGAAGCTAATAATAAATACATGAAAGAATTTAATCCTAATAAACCTTCAAAATTCATTCAATATCTCGATGCTAATAATCTTTATGGATGGGCAATTTCACAATCACTTCCCACTCATGGTTTCAAATGGATGAAAAACCTTTCAAAAGATGTAGTATTGGATATTCTTGAGAAAGCAAAAAGTAGTATGATAAATTCAATCAAGAAAAAAGGCTATATCTTTGAAGTAGATTTGGAATATCCAAAAGAATTGTGGAAATCACATAATGATTATCCTCTTGCTCCAGAGAAGTTAAAGTTAATGGTGTGGAAAAACTTATTAGCCATTTCAAACCACATAAAAATTATGTAATACATTATCTGAATTTAAGACAATGTCTTGAGATGGGATTAAAAATAACAAAAGTTCACCGAGGGATATCTTTTAATCAGAGTCCTTGGATGGAGCCTTACATCAAAAAGAATACTGAACTCAGAAAAACAGCAGCCAACTCTTTTGAAAAAGACTTTTTTAAACTGATGAATAATTCTGTATTTGGGAAAACTATTGAAAACATAAGAAAAAGACAAAATATAATACTCGTTGATAAGCGAGCAAAAGCTGTAAAATTATCAAGTCGACCAAACTTCAATAGAGCAACAATATTTGATCGCAAACTTATTGCAATGCACATGAAGAAGACTGAAGTGTATTTTAATAAACCAGTATATGTTGGCCAAGCAATACTTGATCTTTCAAAAACATTAATGTTCAATTTTCATTATAATTACATACAAAAGAAATATGGTTATAAATGTGCAAAGTTGTTATTTACTGATACTGATTCACTTATGTATGAAATTAATACTGAAGATTTTTACAAAGATATATCAAAAGACGTTAAAACCAAGTTTGATACATCAGATTATCCACCAGACCACGAATCTGGAATACTTACAGGAGTTAATAAAAAAGTGATTGGAATGTTCAAGGATGAAGTAGCTGGACGACAAATTACACATTTTGTTGGTCTTCGTCCAAAGCTTTATAGTTTCAAAGTTGAAGACTCTAATACTACCAAAAAATGTAAAGGAATAAAGAAGAATGTAGTAAAAAGGGGAATAAAATTTGAGGATTATGTTGAATGCTTATTTTCTGGTGAAAAACAAATGAGATCGATGAAAATTATAAGAAGTGAAAATCATGAAATTTATTCAAAGGAAGTAAATAAGGTAGCTCTAAGTAATGAAGATGACAAGAGAAATTTGGCAAAAGATAAAGTAAATACTTTAGCTTTTAGATAAAATAAAATTTATTTAAAGACATTAAATTTAATAATTGTAAATCATGAATAATAGAGAAATTATTAAATTTCAAAATATTAAATTTTATTCCCATCCAATTTATAGTCAATATTCTGCAAGTAAAAAAGGGCAAATATTGAGCAAAAATCATAAAAAAATATTAAAGATAGGACCAAATAATGCTAATGGTTATCACTATTTTAGTTTATATACAAATAGTGTTACAAAATATTACTTAGTTTCACGGTTTGTTTATGAGTGTTTTAAAGGCAATATTCCACATGATAAAGAAGCTGATCATATTGATAATAATAAAGAAAATAATAGTATTAAAAATCTCCAACTATTAACACATAAAGAAAATACAAGAAAATCACGTTGTAGAAAAGTCAAATCTTTTAATATTGAAACGAGAGAAGAAAAGAAATTTAAAAGTGTAAATGAAGCAGCAAAATATAACCGTATTTCACCATCTTCAGTTTGTTTGAATTGTAAGAAAAGAACTAAAGTTGCTAAATCAAAGAGAGATGGGATGATTTATTTGTTTAATTATATAGAATAAAATAATAAATGCGATATTCAGAAGAAGAAATAAAAAGATACTTAGGCATACTACATAAATATACTAAACAAACAGTAGCTGTACCTAGTGAAGTGAGTAAAAAACCCAAATGCAAAAATTGCCAAAGAGATGATTGTTTTACTATTGATAAAGGATTTAAAATTTGTGAAAATTGTGGTTGTCAAAATGGCCATGTTTTAGGATATTTTGATAAAAAGGATTATGATCGATTACTTTTTCGAAAAAAGAGTATTTATCAGAGAAAGTACTATTATGAGAAAAAGGTTAATCAAGTTTGTGAAAGATTAAAAATGACTGACGATGAAAAGTATGATTTGTACAAAGAATTAATGAAAATAGATGATAATGTTATAGAAATATTAAACAAAAAATTTTGTCGAAAGAGAATGATAAGTATTTTTTATCTTATAAAAAAATTATTGGAAGAAATGGGAAATGAAAAATACAAATTTGTTTATCTGAATATTTCTGGCCAAACTTTGGAGAATTATGGAAAGTGGTGGTATAGTTATAAATCATTAAACAACTCCTCTGTGAAAACACCAGTGAATAATTCCAGTTAAATAACCTAGTATTTCAAATTCTTTAAAAGGTGAGTTGAAAGTATAAACACAACCTCGACCAAGGCGGTAATGTTTCCAAAATTTTCGGAAAGCAAGATTAAATATTAAATGATTGGATATCGTTGGTGAGTTTGATTTGCAGTTATATTTAAAATCTGATAATTTATAAATAATTTGGTTTAAGTCTAGATTTTGATTGAAATATTTTCCATACAAAAACTGATAAACAAGACAACTCTTGATAAAGTTATCAGGATAATCTTGTGTTTTATGAGAAGGAAAGTAAAAATTAATATATGCTACAATTGATTCTATCATTTCTATCTTAAGATTAGATAGAAATGAAAAATTTTTTAAAATATTTTAAGTAAATTTTTTATTATATCTCTTAGAAAATATATCTGCTAAAGGAGTTTGATCAATTATCATTTCATCTATTAATTTCATTCGATCAATAAACTCTTTTTTGTTAAACTCATCACCTCGAAGAGCTGAACGTAGTTCAACCAATACTTTTTCATATGTTGTAAATGCAATTTGAGTCATTTCAATATTTTCCTTGTAATTCTTCATTTTTGTAATACTACTTACTAAAACTCCAGCGCCATTTATAACTCCGAGAATTATTGGATTTAGTGTTATTCCTCCTGCTATTGTGCCAATAATAACTAATCCTACTCCAACCATAGAGAGTGTTTCATTGAGAATTTTAAATCGTTTGTACGATTTCTTAAAACACCAGTATTTCTTGTGGTAATGTTTATAGAAATCTTTGATAGTATTGATGTCTGTTGCTGATAGAGATTTATCAATGTGATTAAATTCAAACACGTCCTTCATTTATTCTTTATAGTATATAACTTCCATCGAGTTTTTCTTCTAACATTATTTTTTTAAACGCTTCTGAATCAAAGTCGTAAAAATTTGTTGAGAACATGAATTTATTGATAATTCCTTCAGTTGAAGTAAATTTAAAAATTTGAGTATCATAAGGATAGATAGTAGTTGATTTAGTAATAGTTGAGGCATAATTACTGATACTAATTTTGGAAATTCCATCTCTTCGATCAAAAGCCCACCAAATAACAATATATTTATCGTTAAAGTCATCTGTTATTGTAAATTTGATTCTTCCATTAAAACTCAGTTGATTATTTGAAATGCTGTAAGACAAGCTAATATGATTTAAAAATGTATTTTGTATTTTTTGCAAGACAAAATTTGAGGCTTTAAAATGTTGAAAAACAATGCATAATGTAAAACTTGTATTTGTTGAAGAATTTGAGTAACTAATTTGGTATCTTTTCAAATTTAAACCATATGTTTTTACGTCTTCAATGGTTCGGTTTGGTATTGTTAATTTATTCCCAATTCCGGTTATAACAATGCCGGAAGAAGATGATTTCAAATTATAAGAGTTTGCATCTTTGAAGTAATAAAAATCTTCAAAATATTTTCGGTAAATATATTTTTTTGCGAAAGGGATCAACTCTTTTACCATTCCAACTGTTGCAGCACTATTATTACTGTTTTGTTCAAGTTTGATATTTCTAATTGATTTTTGATTTGCATTAATGTCGACATTATAAACTACTTGTGTTGGTTTGATGTCAAATGCTGTATGATAGTCATAAACTTTATCTGGGTCGATATTGCTAACTTTGCTCATAATACCATAAGCAATCATGTAAACTCCAGAAAACTGCATTGGATACACAGACAAATCATTTCCATTATTTGGAATATTAACCAAAATGTGAATAAAGAATTTATTACCAGTTGTTAACTTTTTAAAATTAATTATGACTCTATGGTAATACATAAATTGTGTTTGACCTTTTGAATCGATGAATCTATGTTGGAGTTTTTTTACACTAACATTTCCAAGTTGCAATCCTTGTGACGTGTTGTCGTCAACACTTATCTGGGTTTTATGCCATAGTTGATAATCAGTGTTAAGTATTTCTAAACAAAGGGTATAGTCAGCACCTCAAGTTAATCTGTAAAAATTAAGCCCCATCTTATACTTATAACTACCTTGAAAATTTTTCAATATATCTATATAAAGAACTTTAAGATTGTAGTTGTGAAAGTTTCCTTTTCTTGTTGATAAGTCTGCTATCTTTCTTGGATAAAAACTAGTTCTATTATCTATTTCATCTGTCCATTGAGTTGGACTTGACATCAAAAAAGGAAATTCATCTTTGTAATGACTTGGTTGAACTTGAGTTTGGTGTAAATGGTCATCAACATACTTTTTGTTTGCTGCATCACTATCTGAAGCAGGATCTTCAAGATTAATTATTTTATGTCCACCAACATTAAGATCTGAAGTCATTGGGATACTCCCATCTTTTTTAAAAAAAGAACTGAAATCTTGGTTAGATATTTTATCATCCACATACTTTTTGGGTACAGCATCTGCGTCATCTGTTGATGTAATTAAGTTAATTATTCTTTTATTGTTCATGTTCAAATTATTTGTCATTGAATTTGATCCATCAACTTTGAGATATGCAATATCAGTATAAGCCAATGGTGTTGGTTGGTTACTTCCATTTGGAGCTGGAATATTGAGTATTCTTTTGTTGTTCATGTTCAAATTTCCAGTCATTTGTCTTGTTTCATCCAATTTTAAAAAGACACTGCCATCTACTTTTGAGTCGTCTACATATTTCTTTGTAGCAGCTTCATCATCATCTGATGGAGTTTTGAGTTTTGTAATACTGAATTGACTTTTCATATCAATATTTGAATCTACTGTTATTAATGATGTTTTTCCACCACCAGAATTATCATCAACATATTTCTTTGTTGCTGAATCGGTGTCTGATGTTGGATTACCAACATTTGTTAGTTTTTTTCCAATCATATCGTAATTTCCATCTGCAGTGAGATTAAATCCTACACCTGGAGCGCCTTGAATACCCTTAGCAAATTGATAATGATTAGAAGAATGTTCATTAAATATTCCCATCTTACTTATTGTTTATATAATTCAGTAAAGTTTTTTGCAATAATTTTCTTTGGTTTATCGTCATAAAGAAATGAAAATGGTTTTTTAGTTGCCGCTTTATACACCTCTTTATCAACTCCCAATTCAGATGATATTCTATTTGCTTCCCTTGATGATGGAAATTCGTATAAACAGTAATGAGAACAATTAAGTCGGATATCTTTTGGAGTTGAGTATAATGATTGACTCAGATAAATCACTGAGCAATTCTTATTTCGACCTTGAACAAAATAATCTATGATTTGTTTCTGATTCTTATCACATACATAATCATCAAATATCACAAGCTTTTGATTGTCTTCATATTCCATTTCTGTTACTGGTTTTATTTCATCATTACTCACATTAAGTATTTCATAGCCGATTTTATGTGACAATTCCCTCATTTTTTGGATCAATCTCTTGTACTTATCCTGCTCCAAATTACGAGCATAAAGATAAATCGCATCATAGTATAACAATGGTTCCATTAGCATGTAATACAGCAAATTAGTTTTCCACTTCCACTACTTCCACAAATTAACATTCGAAATGTATCCGATAGCATAAAAGGATAAAGCTGTTTGAAATTTTTAACAGTGTTATCATTGTTATCACAATTAGGTATCTCCATTTATATAATAACTATATAATTATTATATAAATGGATATTGAAGAAATTAAAAAATATGTTAAAAATAAGATTGAAGCTGATGATCTTACTAAACAGGTGCGGCGCCAAATAAAAGAAACTACTTGGGATAAACAGAATAAGAGAGAAGGATTTAGTGAAACATTCAAACCTTTGATTTCTCAGTTTGAAAAACCTGAGGATCCAAAAAAACAAAAAAATATTTTTACTCAAAACCAGGAAATGCTGCGAAATCAGTTGGCTCTTACAGAAGGTCTTAGAGACAATCAGCGAGCCATTACTCAAGGTTTTAATCAATTTGAGAGATTAGCTGATATGAGGGAATTACCAACACAACCACCATTAGAAGAAACAGATACTGAACAAACAGATGTTGTAATACCAAAAAAAATCACAACTTTTAACCTTGAAAAAAATTTTGACAAACATGAGTTAGAATATTTAATTCATTCTAATTATCCAAGGCCAAATAATTTTATTGATGTTAATCCTAAAAGACTAGAAGAAATTTATGAAGAAGTAAATAATGAAAAAACTTTAACAGGTAATTTGATTGGAGCTTTGAAGAGAACAAAAAATAAAACAGAAGCTGAAAAATTAGAACTTACTAACTATACACAACAACATAAAATATTAAGTAAATATAAAAATATCCTTAATATGTATTTAAAATCAATTGATCTAATAAAAGTAGGGGAAGGACAAGTCCAGCGAGGACGGGGTATTAACTTTTACTTCTCTCCTCAAGATCTATTAAAGAGATTTGAGTTACTCAATGGATCACTTGCCGCAGGAAACAATGGTGTATTACCTGAATTCATTCAAATAGCTCATCGACTTAGGGATCTCGGGATTATTACTAATAAACAACTTAATTCACTTTTAAGAAAAAGTATCTAGACTTATACTAAATGAATGAAAGCGCTATTCATATTTCATCTGTTAAAAGAGAAAAAATAGGAGTAAACAAACCTCATGATTTTATAGTTAAATTTAATCCTCCTTTAAAACTTGACCCTCAATTTAAGCATTTTCTCGCCTTGGATAGGTTGTCGATGACTTATTCTTGGTATAACATCAGGAGTAGTTATGGAAACAATACCATCAAATACACCCATGATGGGAGAACATGGCAAACTATTACCTTTTCAGATGGAATGTATTCTTACTCAGATATAAATGATTACATTCATCAGTATATAGATCAAAAATCCCATCACACAACCGACTCCAAAGGAGCAAAGAATTACTCAATAAATCTGTCTTTCATTCTCTCTACCTATCGAGTACTGGTAACACTTGAGAGTGATTATCAACTTGATCTGAGAGGAACAGATTTTGGAGACCTCATTGGATTTGAAAAGAAACTGGTGACTAAAACTGAGTATGGAACACGACTTCCAAATATTACAAAATCGATTGACTCATTAAACATAAACACAACTGCTATAAAAGACTGTTGTGAATGGTGTAAATACAAACACAATTGCTGTTATTCCAACAGATAATCTTACAAGGAGTTATCCATTTACTTTCGAACCAAGGAGGACACTGTACTGTCCTATAAGTTCTAATATTATTTCTGAAATGAGAATAACAGTAAATGATTCACTCAGCCAACCTATTGACTTGAACAGTATTGATTGGTTTATGACATTGCTTCTTCGTCATACTGATAATAATGTAATTATATAAATAAAAATGATGCGACAATCAGAGTTTTAAAAAAAATATGATCCTGATTCAGGAAAATTTTTAAGAAAACATATACATGGAGAAGGAATAATGGATACAGTAAAATCTTTTTTAAATAAAAAACCAACTAAAAAAAAGGTACAATTTGCAGTACCACCACCCAAACCAACAACTGCCAGTGCAACTAAAAAGGCTGGTGATAAAATAGTAAAAACGCTTTCTGGTGAAAATTTTCCATCACAGAAAACAAATAACCGACAAGCTCGCAAAATGACACAGCAAGAAATCAATAATAAAGTGCTACAAATTATGTCTGGATCTGGAAAGAAAAAATAATATAATTAATAAAATAAAATGAAGTCTTTTAGAAATCCAAAATATCTTGAGAGATATGAAGATGTTTTGTTTGACCTCGAACAACCTATTAATATTGCCCCAGCAAACAACACCGACCAAGTTAGAAATAATCTTAAATTCATTGCTGACAATTCAGGTGAAGTCACTCCATTTGATTGGTATAATGCTAGAATAGCACTGGATTTTAAAGTTCAGCAACGTGATGGAACTGATTTTGTTATTGGTGCTAATGTAAATGATGATAGTCTTACTGCTAATAGATTACCACAAATTATTGCATATGAAGCTGACCAAATGGGAATAGTAAATGGTGCTAATTCTTTTATTTCAAGATTATCTGTGCTGGCAAATGGAAAGGAACTTTATCAGTGCAATTACGCCAATCATAGTGTAAATATAAAAAATTTACTTGAGTATAATAAATCATATGCTGATAGTGTGGCAACAAATGAATTTTATTTTCTTGATACATCCACAAGTGCTAATAAAAATAGATTTACTAGACGAAATGTTACTCATCGACAAGATGGAGCTAACCCTGGTGGAGATCAAGCAGGACTTATGTTAGATAACACTCCTGCATCATTTAATGAAGGATTTGCAAAACGAAAAGCTCTGCTTGGAACTTCAAGCACAGTACACTGTGAAATTCCTCATATATCATTAACACTCATTTCTTTCACGGGAACATATGAACCCACAATTGACCTGCTCCCAACGTCAGTGGCTTCATAGCTCAGTTGGTAGAGCATCGCACCGGTATCGCGAGGTCACGGGTTCAAACCCCGTTGAAGTCCTGAATTTTTTTCAGGCTTCTTTACGCAATTGCTTAAATTGCGTTTCACTGCGACGATCATACCTTCATTTCATTTCATTTCCGCAGTTCATATATGATTCATTTCATATATCATTAACACTCATTTCTTTCACGGGAACATATGAACCCACAATTGACCTGCTCCCAACGTCAGTGGCTTCATAGCTCAGTTGGTAGAGCATCGCACCGGTATCGCGAGGTCACGGGTTCAAACCCCGTTGAAGTCCTGAATTTTTTTCAGGCTTCTTTACGCAATTGCTTAAATTGCGTTTCACTGCGACGATCATACCTTCATTTCATTTCATTTCCGCAGTTCATATATGATTCATTTCATATATCATTAACACTCATTTCTTTCACGGGAACATATGAACCCACAATTGACCTGCTCCCAACGTCAGTGGCTTCATAGCTCAGTTGGTAGAGCATCGCACCGGTATCGCGAGGTCACGGGTTCAAACCCCGTTGAAGTCCTGAATTTTTTTCAGGCTTCTTTACGCAATTGCTTAAATTGCGTTTCACTGCGACGATCATACCTTCATTTCAGATATTCATTCTTTGAGGCACTTGAAGATAGACTACTTCCAAACACTAAAATCGAAATAAACTTTGAGATTGAAAAGGATGATAATCTTATATGGAGGGATGGTGGAAATCGTTGCCGAGTAGTCATCACCCGCCTTCAACTGTTTGTACCTCGATTAGTATTCAATTCAGAAGGAAGTAAGATTTATTGGAATGAGTATCTCAAACCATACAAATGGACTTATCTCAATGAAGTTGTTGAAACTAACCTTGCTGGCAACCAATCTGTTGGTAATTTTAGAATTACAAACGGAATTTCAAAACCGCGGCATGTATTTGTTTTTATAATCAATACTCCAAATATTGAATCACAGACAGCAAATCCATTCTTATACAATACTTTCAGCGTTTCCACAAATCCGCGAACTCTAAATAGATGTTATCTTGAAGTTGGAAATGGAAATGAACACCCTGATATTGCCTACAAACCTTCAGAAGATCCTTCAAGAGTTTTTAGAGATGTAATGTCTTATGTATATGCCAATAATGACTTTCAAGGTGGAACACTTCTTAATAGACAAAATTTGAGAATATTTTCCCATTTGTGTATTTTGATTTGACTAAACAGAAAATAGACATAAAAGATGGAGTTACAAAACTGGCTTTTCATTATGAGTTGTCTGGAGCTACTGCTTCAAATTATAATATTTACGCTCTTGTACTTCATGAGCGAGATGCAGAAATAGAAAAGCAAAATGGAAAAATACTTCTTAGAGCATAAAGGGGAACCTACGGTTCCCCCTTTTACCCCCTCCCTCGGCTACGCCGCATTAATTTAATATAATATAATACATAAAATGACAACTTATATTGAATATGGAGTAACGCTTTCAGATGGCCAAAAGTCAAAACTGTTAAGCGCAATTCAAAATAAATCACCACTAACACTTCGATTAAAACATTCTCATCTTCAAGGATCTGATGAGTTAATGTTAACCCAAAGACAGATTGCGAGGATACAGAAAACATTAGCAAATGGAACAGGATCAGATATAAAAATAAGTAAAACACAGATTAGCCGTTCAGTAAAACATGGTGGAAATTTATTCACTAGTTTGATAAATCTCGGTTCAAAACTTCTTCCTTATGCAATAAAGGGAGTTTCCAAAGTTGCTCCTGCAATTGCTACTGGGGCTGCAACCGCATTGGGAGACCTTGGAATAAAAAAACTATTTGGAAAAGGAATTACAATCCCAAAAAAGTTTTTCCCAAAGTTACATCCTTATGCTGATGAGTTTACCAAAGCACAAATAAACCAGATTAACAAAGTTTTTAAAACAGGAGGTCGACTTGTTATTAAACCAACGAAAACCCAAGTAGAAGGAGGATTCCTGAGAACACTTGCATCGATTGGAATACCAATGGCGATTAGTCTGCTTCCAAAGTTGTTTGGCTCCGGTTTACAAGTTGATAGGGGATCATCAAGTAATACAAGAAATGTTTATGTTCCACAACCCACACAAGGTAAGGGTAATAACCCTTATTTCCCACCACCCTTTTTTGGTAATTGGGAAAACCCAATAGGAATGGGAGTTAAAAAAAAAAAGTCCAAAGGCAAGGGTCTACTACTGGGAGAAAACAGCCCATTCAACTCAATTCCCATACTAGGAAGCATTTTGTAATTAAACCTTTGTCCAACTTTGACTTGATGGAATGGGTGAAAAAACTTGGTATTAAACATCTCAGAGGAATTTACAGTCGAGACCGTCTACCAAATAAGATTAAAAAAGAATGTGGAATAATCAATCTTGATGAGACGTCTGGTCCTGGCACACACTGGGTTTGTTATAGAAATATAGATTCAGTCGTCGAGTATTTTGATCCATTTGGTTTAATAATGCCAAATGAGGCTTTGAAGTATTTTAATACTTCTGGAAAACATATTGTTTATTCGATAGATGAAATACAAAATCGCAACACTGTTCTCTGCGGTTATTGGTGTTTATACTATTTATTTGAGAGACAAAATGGAAAAAATATTTTAGATATAATACATAATCCTCATTTTGATAATGACAACAGTGATTTCATAAAAGCATACTTTGGAGCTTAAGATCTCAACTTATAAAGAATAAATATAAAATTTATATTTATTCTGAATCTACTGGTGAATCCTTTAGCTTTTTAACCTTCTCAACTTTTTCATACAAAACTTTAACAGTATCAACTATGTCATCAAATTTTAAGTAAATATCAATAAGTCTAAAAAGTTTCTTCTTTCTATCACTCTTTATTTTCAACCAAGAATAATCTCCTCTTCTTATTTTTTCCCACATCTCACATTCACCAGCCATTAAAACTCTAGAAAGATCATCATTTTTATTTCTAAGAGTCTCAAACTATAATTTATTTTTTTCCTTACTTCTTTCTCAAAATCTCTAAGTGTTTTAACATCCATATTTTTTTCTATCTCAGAAAAGAATTTAGCTTCCATTTTATTATAAGTTTATATTAAAAGAATTTCCTTTTACCAACCTGCATAGTAAATCAGATTTATCTTTCATTTCCATTAAAAATCTCAAATATTTTTATAAATCGATTATCATTCTCCAATCTTGCAATATTAGCATATTCAAAACTCTCGTTTAACAAATTATATATCTTATTAAGTTCACTTTTTACAAAATTAGCCCTTGTTGTCATTTTATCTAAACATTATACTAAATGAATGAAACATATTGTATTGTGGATAAAAGAGTAACTCCTTGCACTGATCCAAGTGGTTACCAAACTGATAAAAGAGGAAGAACGCAATTTTATTGTAGATGCGCAGTTTGTGGAAATAAAAAAGTAAGATATGTAAAAATGGGAAAAACCTCCCAAACTGGAGCTGGTAAAAGAAAAACTAAAAAGAAGAAGTCAAAAAACTAATTAGCCCGTCTGAGAAGGCGGGCAAACAAACTGGAGGAGATGTATTTGACACTGTTGTAGGAACAGCTACAGATGCATTTGTTGAACATGCTTTACCTTTGATGGGAAGAAAAGCAGTTGAAATGGGACGGTATGGAGCTAGTGAATTAATGAGAAATAAAAAACTACAGAAGAAAGCTGTAAATTATGGGATTAATAAATTGACTCCTTTTATTCAGGAGAGTGTTGGATCAGCAATGGATCAACTATCAACCAAAGTTAGGCCAAATAAAAGATATAAAACTGATAGAAAGGATTTGGATGGGGGGAGTATTGATCCAATGACTGTTGTAAAAAAAGCACCAGATATTGCTATAAAACAACTCAAGAATTGATTCCATCTTTGAAACCAGTTTACGATAGGTATAAATCTGGCGATATTATGAAATCAGCTTTTGGATCGGATCATGGTATTACTTCTGGTAAATTTTGGAGAAGACCCACAGCAGCAGAAGAGTCCAAGATGGGAATAATTCGCAAAGGTAGTAATCCCGAATTATTTTTTAAATTTGAAAAACCATATAGAAGAATGTATAAGACAACATTTTTCGAGAAAAACCCAGAAGCTTTAGCAGATATGAATAACATTATTTCATCTAATCCTAACACATGGCCTCAGATATTAAGAACCCAATATGGAATTATCGTTGATGAACACTTTTGGGAAAACAATCCATTAATAGGTTTTGGAAGTGGAGTTGATATTCATAAAGCCATTTTAAAAGTCGCACCACGTAAAGGATTTACACTTCCTGGACATAAGTATACTGGGCCCGGTAATCCACTGGAATCTCAATTAAAATATGATCCTCAAACTGGTGAGATACTAGAAATCTATGAACAACCAACTGGACGAACAGATGCTGTAAGTATGCAACACGATGTTGATTACTCTGTATGTGGTAACAAACCATCAAGCGAACAAATTAAATGTAAAAATGAAGCTGATAGAAAAATGATAAAAGCATTAGACGCAATTCCTTGGAAACAGAGGCAATGGGGTCATACTTTGGCTAGAACAATGATTAACACAAAACAAAAACTTGGACTTGGGCTTCAAAAAAACGCGCGTCGGCGTTGAGTAGTGATTGGTCTCAACAATTAGCCGACGAACTTCACAAACCAATCACAAGAAACTTTCAAAAGAGAGTAGTAATCTCAAATGGGATAGATGAAATCTGGGCTGCTGATTTGGTTGAAATGCAAAAGTTTAGTAAGTGGAATAAAGGGATTAAATATTTGCTGATGGTTATTGATGTGTTTAGTAAATATGGACAGATAAGGGGTTTAAAAGACAAAAAAACTGAAATTGTTAGTAAAGCATTTGATGATATTTTTGAAAGTGGTCGTAAACCAAAGATGTTGTGGACTGATAAAGGTTCTGAGTTTATCAGTAAACATTTCAAAGATTTTTTGAAGAAAAAAGGTATTAAACTCTATCACACTGAAAATGAAGAAAAATCTAGTGTTGTTGAGAGATGGAATAAAACAATGAAAAACAGAATGTGGAAGATGTTTACTGTGAATAACAATACTGTTTACTTTGATAAAATAGATAAGCTAGTTAATGATTACAATAATACGAAACATTCAAGTGTGAAAATGACTCCTGTTGAAGCGAGTAAAAAGAAGAATGAGAAAAAAGTTTGGTCGAATTTGTATGGTAATTCGATTTACTTAAAACCTGGCAAACCAAAGTTTAAGTTTGGAGACCACGTTAGAATTTCAAAGTATAAGAGAAAAGTATTTGATAAAGGTTACACACCAAACTGGACAGAGGAGATATTTGTGATTGATAAAATTATTCCAACAAAACCTGTTACGTATTCTATTGTTGACTTGATGGGAGAATCAATTAAGGGCTCTTTCTACGAACAAGAATTACAGAAAGCAAAACAGCAGACTTTTAGAATAGAAAAGGTTATAAGGAGAGATAAGAATAAAAAAATAGCATTAGTAAAATGGAGTGGATACCGTGATAAGTTTAACTCATGGGTGAGTTTTAAAGATTTGGTTAATTTTTAATACAAAATTTGTATTAAAAATATAAAATAACATTAATCAGTTTCTTCCTCCTTATCAGAGATATCTAAATCTTCAATTTCAATATTATCATTCACAACAGTTTCAGTATCAGTATCACTTTCTTCCTCGGTTATTGTAAGTAAAGATTCTCTTGGTTTCAATGGTTTAACATAACACTCATGAACTTTTATTTGTAAAGATGTAACAGTCTTACTTATGAATATTCCTTCTATTATCAATGCCATTTTAACATTGCAGTACTGATCAACATATTTAAAAGGATTCAAAGCTTTCTTCCCCTTGCCATTGAATAGAGAAAGTATTTTCTTTGACTTCTCAGAGTAAATAAGTTTTGCGTAAAGAACTGGCGCAGCTGACTCATCCTTTCGTGTTTTCTTTTTACCTTTTTTATCAGTATATTCAACCTGTTTGTAATAGAGTAGAGAAGACAGGGTTGATGCCATTTCAGGCCCGTATTCACTTTCAAGATGTTTGCAACATATTTCCCTGAGATTATTTAGAATATCAAAAAATGCTTTTTCCTTTTCGTTTGGTTCACTATCTTTTCCCCAAAGACAAACAGGAATACTATAACCAACTAACTTTCCTGTTTCTTGGTTTTTCTTTTCACTTACTCCAAAAGAGAAAAGAAGTGGAGTTTCAATTACCAGAGCACCTTTCTTTCCATTTGGGTATTTAACTTCAATTGGGATTCGCTTATATTTAATTTTGCTATCCTTTACTTTGAATTCTTTGGCTTCATTAAAAACAATATTTTCTGGTGTTAGACGATCATAACTTGACAACTGCATTTTTATTATATAATAAAATTTATTTCTTTAAATTTTAATTTTTTAAAGTTTATACTTTTTTTCTCCATCACGTAAAAAATATTTTTTAAATAACCTACTTTCTAAATTTCCATCCTTGTTGTAACAACTCACAAGTACTTTTTCCCGTCATTTCCGCGAGCAACCCCGCAGGGGTTGCGAGCGATTAATTTGTCAACTTCCCCCCACACTCAATATAATACAAAAATGACGGGGGATATTTAGGTTTTTGAAATTTGAAAATTTTGAAAAGAGAATAAAAAATTCCCTGATTAATTTCTGTCATTGGAATTAGGGGTCAATGACGGTTTAATCAGGAAATGACGGGAAAAAGTACTTGTGAGTTGGTACTCAAAGCATCCTCTTATAACTACTTACGAAATCAAAAATTAATGTCGGTATGAAACTCGCGCCGGTGCGAGTTTTCTCATGTAAACACCCCCTTAGGTGATTACGTGTACACGGGAAAGATTGCGTGAGGGGCTGCAGGGTAATTTATTCAAAACACCATACACGTAACTTGACACCAAGTTAAGAGAACCAACATTTGGCTCCGAAATCTTTTTTTTTACGGACGTATATTACAGATTACAATTTAGATACTCGCTAGTTTTTAAGTCATTTTATTCAGGTAACCTACAGTACCTTACGTCACGAGAAAGATGATGAACACTTGCTAACACTGTGACTGGGTGGAGGGTATTACATTAGTTTCTACAAATCCTGGACGAACGTCGAAAACCAATTTATGTTTCGTAATCTCAAAGCTTAGAGGTGAACGTCTTTTGAGGACCCTGCAGGAAGGTGTGTTCACCATTATTACAAATGTTTGTTTTGAAATACTTGCATCTTAATGCCTTTTGCCTTTGAGCCCAAACAATCTTTTTTATTTGAGAAAAAATTATTACGGTCCGCTTTGTTTGTGGTCTTGATAGCCGCTGCAATTCCATTTTGTTGGGAGGTCCGGATTTACAATAGTTTTGACTTGCGTTTCATAGTTCATTTTTATCGAAGTAAATATATTTTCTGACATAGGTTGCCAATGGGTTTTTGAAGTTGACAGAAATGATTGATAGACCGAACGCCTGTTACTTCAGAACCGGGAATTCACCCGATAAAAATTTGTGAGCAATTGCATCTGGCCAATCACTCTTTTATCATGTCTTAGGATTTTTCCTTGTTTTAGATTATTCGACGAACAATTATGCTTTATTAGCTTCCCAGGTAGCAATAATACTTGTTTAGTTAACAGAATTTTCATCATTTTTTTTCCGCTTTGATGTGCTAGTTATAACTTCCGTGTGATTTTCTCCGCGATTTGCATGTTTTCCTTTGTTTACATTCCACGTTCTTGTCGCGGACAGGTGACTTGGGGGGGCACAAGTTAAAATTTTATTACTCGCAAGCGTTTAAATTCGCAGAGCTAAAACTTCAGGTGTAATTAAAAAAATAACAGGTCTTTCGTTTACTGTAGTATTTTTCTCAATTTGTGACATACCAGGATCGACTTTTGACCGCCAAAACAACACACAACCAGAGCGCACTCAATAAATGCCAGAAACTATATTAAAATAGTAATTTTGCAAAAGCTTTTTATGGTGTCTTGAAGCTGTGGATGTCTGCTAAATACATGAGTAATATCAAGTCAATAGGAGCTTTTGCGCGCTTGTACTGTTTCGTTGAAATCTGTCGAAATTTGTACCCATTTTCCGAATAAAAAATGTATTTTTTGCGAATTTTCTAACTTTTCTAAAATTCTCAAAATGTAAAGCGCTTGGGGATTTCTTAGGGACCGATCGTTTATTACGTCCCAGGGGGGGGGGGGGGGGGCGGTGGTTTTGGAGGGGGGGGGGTACAATTTTAAAACAAGCCTCTTTTTGGGGGGTAAATTTTTCTCTGGTAAGAAACATGAGGGGGGTCAAATTTTATGACACAGCAACAGCAGTCTAGGGAATTTGACGTCAGTGATCTATCCTCGATCCCGTGGTTGGGGAAAAGGAAAGAATTTGTCACGATTTCAGGTCCCGAGGAAAGGGTTGTTTGACTTTTCTCGAACTTCCGACCTTTTCTCCTGCCAATTCAGAGACACCTTCACTTCAAATACATCTCGGTATGTTTTGGAAGTAGCCATATTGAATGCTATGTAACCAAGCCTCGTACCCAGGGCCTTATCAACAATAGGGACTTTAAGATCCAACGACGCGACCGCCACGAGAACGTCGCTTAAAAAAATGTATTTGCGTTCTTTCAGCCTTTACAAGGATAATTCGTACCCAATTACTTTGCCAAATGTAGGCGAACCCTCCTAAAGCTGAATTTCAAGGGACCATATCGAATCTCAGAAAGAGAAATATAATTTCGTCGTTGCTTGTTTACGTCCTCCATAAAACACGAAATTAGGCATTTTCACGTCGTAGTCGTGCAAAAACGGGAAAGAAATGTACAAAAACGTGTGATGCACGTGCAAAGCTATTGTTTTGCTTATAAAACCTATTGTTTTTTTGACGTTCTCGTCGCCGTCCGCGTTGTTGGATCTTAAAGTCCCTACTACCCTAACTAGACCACCTACAAGTCTATCAAATTTCAAAAAGCAAAAACGACAACAATTTCATTCATAGACACAAACAGCTAAACTTTAATATTTTAAACAATGTAAAATAATACAAACAATAAACGAGAGAAAAGATAAACGAGATATTAAATGAAAAAAGATAAAAAATCTGTCTACGGAAGGACGGAGAGAATTATGGCCTCCCCAGGAGGGGGGGGGGGGTACATTTTTCAAACAAGAATTGGGAAGGGGGGTATAATTTTTACCACAAAATATTTTGGGGGGGTTCAGTTTTGAAGCACTACACTTTTTTGAAAACCACCGGCCCCCCCCCCCCCCCCCCCCCTCTGGGACGTAATAAACGATCGGTCCCTTAATATCATTTCTTGAAATAGTTCACCTAAAGGGATGTTTGGGTGGTATCAGCCAAAATTCGAAATTTTGGAACTGATTTGAGATTCTCGATATTTTCCGACATCGGCTCTTAAGTAGCAAACAAGTGTCAACAAAATTCCCATTTCTCCAGTAGAGTAAGTCCTTGGTTTTGGTCAAGAATCTTAGATTTTGTCAACGTTTTGTTTTATACAAAATACACCGATATTTCTTTAACTAATATTCTCTTGCCCAATAGACCAAGAAGTATCTGGGGACGTTTTACTTAAAAAACAAGTCTTCTGTAATCGTTTGTAACCCCCCGCAACCCCTAGTAATCCTCTGTAACCTCTTGTAACTTCCTGTAACCCCCTCTACCCCCACGTTAAACATCGTGAAAATTAAATCGTGAAAAAAACATTTTCGACGTTTTGTATAGCAAAAAAGCCTTTCTGGACTATGAAAACAGAGGTTTCAAAAATGCACTAAACTTTCATTTTTTCAAAGGGTTCAGACAATCTTTTCCTCCTAAAATAAAAGATTTCTTCAACTTTGATTTTTTTGGAAAATAGTCCAAGAAAAAGTATCTGGTGACGTTCTAGGTTAAAAAGCAAGTCTTCATTAACCTTAACCCTCTGTAACCCCTTTTAACCCCAGGTTAACCCCTGTTTACCCTTGTAACTCCCTGTAACCCTCTGCAACCCCTTGTAACCCCCTGCATCCCCATGTAATAGATAGTGATAATAGATCGTGAAAAAACGATTTTTTTACGTTTTATATAGCAAACAAGTCTCCCTGGACTATGAAAACATCGGTTTTCAAAACCCACAAATTTCAAATTTTTCAAATAGAGTTAGTCCTTGGTTTTGGTCAAAAATTTTAAACTTTGTTTTACTTAACGTTTCGTTTTATAAAAAACACACCGGCAAATAGTATTTGGTGACGTTCTCGGTAGAAAACAAGCCTTTCTAGGCAATAGAAACATGGATTATAAAAAAAAGAGAAATTGACATTTTTGCAAAGGGGATATTCCATTATTTTGGTCAAAGAGTTGAAGTTTTTTCATCTACTGTGTTTAAGAAAAATAGACGGATTTTTTTATTGTCTAGATAGAAAAGAATCATTCAAAATAGAAAAGTAGCCTTTAAAGACTAAAAATATGTGGTCCTGAAAAACGCTAAATCAGAATTTTTTAAAAGGTTAGTCCATCGTTTTCGTCAAAACTGGGAGATTTCTTTAACTATTATTTTCTTGCCAAATAGACTATGAGAAAGAACCTGGAGACGTCGTACTTAAGAAACAAGTTTTCTGTAATCCTTTGTAACTCCCCGGAACCCCTTTGTAATACCCTTTAACCTCTTGTAACTTCCTGTAACCCCTTGTTACCGCCTGTCACCCCTTGTAATCCCATGTAACTCCTTGTAACTTCCTGTAACTTCTTGTAACACCCATTATCCCCACGTTAAACATCGTGAAAAAAACATTTCGGACGTTTTATATAGCAAACAAGTCTTTCTGGACTATAAAAACATCGGTTTCAAAAACCCGGAAATTTTCCATTTTTCAAATAGAGTTAGTCCTTGGTTTTGGTCAAAAATACTAAATTTTGTTTACGTTTCGTTTTATACAAAATACACCGAGAAATAGTATTTGGTGACGCTCTCGTTAGGAAACAAGCGTGTCTAAGCAATAGAAACATGAATTTTAAAAAACGGAAAATTGGCTCAGCCAGCGTGTCCACCAGTGGCTCGGCCTCTGCATCACCCAGTGTGTCGCGAAGTGTCTCGGCCTCTACCACTGCTAGCGTGTAAGCCAGCACGTCAGCCACCGTGTCCAAGAGTTCCTCGGCCTTGCCCAGTGTGTCGCCAAGTGTCACATTCTCCACCTCTGCTAGGGTGTCACCCAGCGTGTCCACCAGTGCCTCGGCCTCCGCATCACCCAGTGTGTCGCCAACTCTCACACCCTCCACCTCTGCTAGCGTGTTAGCCAGCGCGTCAGCCACCGTTTCCACCAGTGCCTTGGCCTCCGCATCGCCCAGTGTGTCGCCAAGTATCACAGCCTTCACCTCTGCTAGCGTGTCAGCCAGCGTGTCCACCAGTGCCTCGGACTCCGTATCGCCCAGTGTCGCGAAGTGTCTCTGCCTTCACCTCTGTAAGCCTGTCAGCCAAGGCGTCAGCCACCGTGCCCATTGGTGCCTCAGTCTCCGCATCGCTTAGTGTGTCGCCAAGTGTCACAACCTCTACCTCTGCTAGCGCGTCAGCTAGCGTGTCCACCAGTGGCTCGGCGTCCGCATCACCCAGTGTGTCGTGTAGTGTCTCGGCTTCTAACACTGCTAGCGTTTAAGCCACCGTGTCGACCAGTGCCTCGGTCTCCGCATCGCTTAGTGTGTCGCCAAGTGTCACAACCTCCACCTCTGCTAGCGTGTCAGCCAGCGTATCGACCAGTGGCTCGGCCTTTGCATCGCGAAAAATGTCGCCAAGTGTCTCTGCCTCTACCACTGATAGCGTGTCAACCAGCCTGTCGACCAGTGCCTCGGCCTCCACATCATCCAGTGTGTCGCCAAGTGTCTCTGCCTTCATCCCTGCTAGCGTGTCAGCCGGTGCATCACCCAGCGCGTCAGCCAGTGCCTCGGCCTCCGCATCGCCCAGTATGTCGCCAAGTGTCTCGGCATCTACCACTGCTTTTGTGTCAGTCATCGTGTCGACCAGTTGCTCGGCCTCCGCATCGTCCGGTGTGTCGCCAAGTTTCTCGGCCTAAGCCTCTGCTAGCTTGTCAGCCAGCGTGTTGACCATTGCCTCGGTCTCCGCATCGCCTAGTGTGTCGCCAAGTGTCTCTTCTAGCGTGTCAGCCAGCGCGTCAGCCAGCGTTTCGACCAGTTCCTCGGCCTCCGCATCGCTTAGTGTGTCGCCAAGTGTCACAGCCTCTACCTCGACTACCGTGTCAGCCTGTCGACCAGTGCCTCGGCCTCTGTATCGCCCACTGTGTCGCCAAGTGTCTCGGCCTCCACCTCTGCAAGAGCGTCAGCCAACGTGTTGACCAGTGTCTCGGCTTCCGCATCGTACAGTTTGTCGCCAAGTAATAGTGTATTGACTTTGGTTTAGTGTCTCCTTCTCAACCTAAGCATCGTCTACTGCCGCAGCCTTCGCTACGGCCAGTGTTTCGATTAGTTTTCAAGGGTACAACTCTGTTGGCATGTTTACCAGAGAATCGAGTATTGCCCCGACTCTCATATCAGACAGTGTTTGCTTATTGTATTTGGGTCTAGCTCTACTGGCCAATCAGGCAGATTATCTACTAGTGCCTCGAACTTTACTCGTCCAGTTTTTCGCTTAGCGTTTTGGGACCGACTTCTCGTAGCGTGTCAGCCACAGCATGAATTTGTGCCTCAGTCTTCAGTTTGACCGGTGTGTAGTTTAGTATCTCGCCCACCACCTCTGCTAGGTTGTCAAACAGCGCATAGACAAGTTCCTCAGCCTCATTTACTCTAGCTTGTGACGCAGAGCATGGACTAGTGCCTGGGCGTTTACATCCGCAAATGTGTCCTGCCGTTCTCGTCTGATAGCGTGTTAGGCAGTGCATGGACTACTGGCTTGGCCTTC
The DNA here is from genome assembly GCA_038088405.1 of Porites divaricata. Taxonomy (NCBI): domain Eukaryota; kingdom Metazoa; phylum Cnidaria; class Anthozoa; order Scleractinia; family Poritidae; genus Porites; species Porites divaricata. Next base: position 5,592,916 of record JBBMOI010000015.1, on the reverse strand, counting down.
ATATCGGCTAGTGTTCGCTTAGTGTCTCGCTCTCCACCACTGTTGGCCAGTCACTTACAGCATTAAATTGCAACTCAGTCGTCACTTCGGCCAATGTACTGCTTTGTGCCAAAGCCTCCACTTTTACTACCGTGTTACCCAGAGCATCGACTAGTGCCTCGGCGTTGACATCGGCCTGTGTTTGCTTAGTGTCTTTGGTTCCACTTCTGCTACCATGTCAGCCAGAGCAGCGGTATAGACCAGAGCTTAATCTTTCACTTTTTCAAGTTTCTTGGCCTATGCTTCTGCTAGCGTGTCACCCAGAGTATCGAATAGTTTCTCGGCCTCCAGTTCTTCTAGCTTGTCACATAGAGCATCGACTATTGTCTTTGCCTTCTTAGCGGCCTGAGGTCCTTTGGCATCTCGGGCCCAAACTCCGGTTGCCTGTCAGCCACAGCCTGGATTACTGCCTCGGACTTCACTTTGAGTAGTGTACCGATTAGTGTTTCGGCCTCCACCTGCGCTTGCTTGGCAGCCAGAGCATCGACTAGTGCCTTGTCCTTCACTTCGCCCATTGTGTCGATTAGTGTCATGGCCTCCACCTCTGCAAGCTTGTCAATTAGAGTATCGCAAGTGTCTTGGTCTTCATGTCGCCCACTTTCTCGTTCTGTTTGCCAGCCTCGTCTTCTCTACCTGGTCAGACAGAGCATCGACTAGTGCCTTGGCTTTTACTTTCACAAATGTGTCGCGTAGTGTCCTGCCGTTGCCGTTTGATATCGTGCTAGGCAGAGCATGCACTACTGTCTTGGCCTTCACATCGACTAGTGTTCGCTTAGTGTCTCGCTCCACCCCTGTTCCCCAATCAGCCAGAATATGCAATAGTGTATTGACTTTTGTTTAGTGTCTCCTCCTCAACCTATGGTAGCGTGTCAACTAGAGCATCGACTACTCCCCCAGCCTTCACTACAGCCAGTGTGTCGATTAGTGTTTAGGGCTACACCTCTGTTGGCATGTTAGCCAGAGCATCGAGTATTGCCCCGACCTTCATATCAGACAGTGTCTGCTTATTGTCTCTGGGTCTAGCTCTACTGGCCAATCAGGCAGATTATCTACTAGTGCCTCGAAATTTACTCGTCCAGTCTGTCGCTTAGCTTTTCGGGACCGACGGCTGGTACGGTGTCAGCCACAGCATGAATTAGTGCCTCAGTCTTCACTTAGACCAGTATCTAGATTAGTGTCTCGACCACCACCTCTGCTAGGTTTTCAAACAGAGCATAGACGAGTTCCTCAGCTTTCCGTTCGACCAGTGAATCGCTTAGTGTCATTGCCTCCACATCGGCTAGCGTGTCAGCCTTAGCATCGACTAGTGCCTCGGCCTTCACTTCGGCAAGTGGTCGCTTGGCGATTCGGGCCCGTGTCAGGCATAGCATGAATTAGAGCCTCAGCCTTCACTTTGACCAGTGTGTAGATTAGTGTCTCGCCCACCACCTCTTTTAGCAGCTTTTTATTTTTATTATATTAGTATTAGTATTAGGTATTTTTAAAGCTGACGAATTTTGTACCGTGGATAAATAAAGGTTATCTATCTATCTATCTCTGCTAGGTTGTCAAACAGAGCATCGACGAGTTGTTTAGCCTCATTTACTCTAGCTTGTCAGACAGAGCATCGACTATTGCCTCGGCTTTTACATTCGCAAATGTTTCACTTAGTGTCTTGCCGTTGTCGTCTGATAGCGGTTTAGGCAGAGCATGGACTACTGTCTCGGCCTTCACATCGGCTAGTGTTGGCTTACTTTCCCGCTCTCGACCACTGTTGGCCAATCAGCAGAAGTGTCCAATAGCGTATTTACGTGGTGCTTCGCCCTTCACTTCGGCCAGTGGTCGCTTAGAGTTTCGGGCCCCACTTCAGTTAGCCTTTCAGCAACAGCATGAATTAGTGACTCAGTTTTTACTTTGACCAGTGTGTAGATTAGTGTCTCGCCCACAACCTCTGCTAGGTTGTCAAAAAATGAGCATCGAGAAGTTTCTCAGCTTCTGCTGGGCCAGTGAGTCGCTTAGTGTCGTTCCCTCTACAACGGCTAACGTGTCAGCCTTAGCATAGACTAGTGTCTCGGCCCTCACTTGGAAAGTGGTCGCTTAGCGTTTGGGGCCCGACTTCTCGTAGCGTGTCAGCCACAGCATGAATCAGTTTCACATTCTTCACTTTGACCAGTGTTTAGAATAGGGTCTCGCCCTTCACCTCTGCTACGTTGTCAAAAAGAGCATCAATTAGTTCTTCAGCCTTCTCTTCGGCCACTGAGTCGCTTAGTGTAATTGCCTCCACATCTGCTAGCGTTTCAGTCTTAGCTTCGACTAGTTCCTCGGCCTTCACTTCACCCAGTGGTCGCTTAGGGTCTTCAGTTCGCCCATTGTGTCGATTAGTGTCAGGGCCGACACCTCTGGAAGCTTGTCAATTAGAGTTTCGCCAAGAGACTTGGTCATGTCGCCCAGTGTCTTGTCCTGTGTGTCAGCCTCATTCTCTCGAGCTTGCCAGGCAGAGCATCGACTAGTGCCCTGGCTTTTACATCCGCAAATTTGTCTCTTAGTGTCTTGCCGTTGTGGTCTGATAGCGCGTTAGGCAGGGAATGGACTACTGTCTCGGATGTCACATGGGCTAGTGTTCGCTTAGTGTCTCGCTCTCCACCACTGTTGGCAATTCAGCCAGAGTATCCAATAGCGTATTGAATTAGTGCCTCGTCCAGCACTTTGGTAAGTGATCGATTACCGTTTCGGGCTCGACTTCTAATCTGGCAGTGTTTGCTTATTGTCGCTGGCTGTGGCTCTACTGGGCAATAAGGCACATTATCTAGTAGTGCCTTGCACTTTACCTCGGCTAGCTTGTCGCTTAGCGTTTCGGGCCCTACTTCTAGTAGCGTGCAAGGCACAGCATGAATTAGTGCCTCTTTTCACTATGAACAGTGTGTATGTTAGTGTTTCGACCTCCACCTCTGCTAGGCCGCCAAAAAGAACATCGACTAGTTCCCCAGCCTTCCGTTCGGCCAGTGAGCCGTTTAGTGTCATTGCCTCGACATCTGCTAGCGTGTTAGCCTTAACATCGATTACTGCCACGGCCTTCACTTCGGCGAATGGTCGCTTAGCGTTTCGGGAACGTCTTTTGGTTGCGAGTCAGTCACAGCATGAATTAGTGCCTCAGTCTTAACTTTTACCAGTGTGTAGATTAGTGTCTTGCCAACCTCCTATGCTAGGTTGTCAAACAGAGCATCGACTACTTCCGCAGCTTTCCCTTAGGCCAATGAGTAGATTAGTGTCATTACCTTCACATCTGGTAGCGTGTCAGCTAGAGTATCCATTAGTACCTTAGCATTCACTTTAGCCAGTGATTCACTTGGTGTCATTGCCTCCACCTTTCCTAGCATGTCAGCTAGAGCATCGACTAGTCCCTCGGCCTTCACTTCGGCCAGTGGTCGCTTAGCGTTTCGGGCTCGACTTCTAGTAGTGTGTCAGGCACTCCACTTTTACCAGTGTGTAGATTAGCGTCTCACCCCACACCTCTGCTAAGGTTGTCAAACAGAGAATCGACAAGTTCCACGGCCTTCCGTTGGGCCAGTGAGTCGTTTAGTGTCATTGCCTCCACATCTGCTAGCGTGTCTGCTAGCGCATCCATTAGCGCCTCAGCATTCACTTTAACCAGTGTGTCGCTTAGTGTCATTGCGTCCACCTCTCCTAGCGTGTCAGCTAGAGAATCGACTAGTCCCTCGGCCTTCACTTCGGCCACTGTGTTGGGTAGTTTTCCGGACACTACCTCTGTGTCAGCCAGAGCATCGACTAGTGACTCGGCTTTCTTTTCGGCCAGTTTGTCGCTTAGTGTCTAGGCCTCCAGCTCTTCTCTCCTTTTCATCAACTGGTGCCTCGGCCTTCACTTTTTCCACTGTGTCTATTAGTGTTTCGGCCTCCACATCTTCGAGAGTTCCTAGTAGAGCATCAGCTTTCTTTTCGGCGAGTGTGCCGCTTAGTGTCACGGCCTCTACCTCTGCAAGCGTGTCACCCAGAAAATCCAATAGTGCCTTTGCCTTTACTTACACTTGTGTATTGGTTTCATTCGTCACCTCTACCTCTAGCAGCCTGTCAGACACAGAATTGACTAGTGGCACGGTTTTCACATTGGCCCGCGTTTAATTAATGGCTGGGACGTCACCTCTGTTGGCCAGTCACTTACAGCATTAAATTGTAACTCGGCCCTAACTTCGGCCCGTGTACTGCTTTGTGCCAAAGCCTCCACCTCTGATACCGTGTAACCCAGAGCATCAACTAGTGCCTCAGCCGTCACATCGGCCTGTGTTCGCTTAGTGTCTCTGGTTCCACTTCTGCTAACATGTCAGCCAGAGTAGCAGTATGGACCGAAGCCTAATCTTTCACTTTGTGCAGTGTCTTGGCCTATGCTTCACCTATCGTGTCACCCAAAGCATCGACTAGTGTCTCGGCCTCCACTTCTTCTTGCTTGAAATATACAGATATGACTGGTGTCTTGGCGTCCTGTGCCCAAACCCCTCCTACCTGTCAGCCACAGCCTGTATTACTGTTACGGACTTCTCATTGACCAGTGTACCAATAAGTGTTTCAGCCTCCACCTCCGCTAGTTTTGATGCCAGAGCATCGACTAGTGCCACGGCCGTCAGTTTGCACATTGTGTCGATTAGTGTCATGGCCTACACCTCTGCAAGCTTGTCAATTAGAAAATCGCCAAGTGTCTTGGTCTTCATGGCGCTCAGTGTCTCGTCCTGTGTGTCAGCCTCGTCTTCTCTAGCTTGTCATGCAGCGCATCTACTAGTGCCTCGGCTTTTACATCCGCAAATGTGTTTCTAGTGTCTTGCCGTTGTCGTCTTTTAGCGTGTTAGGCAGAGGATGGACTATTGTCTCGGCCTTCATATCGGCTAGTCTTCGCTTAGTGTCTCGCTCTCTACCACTGTTGGCCAATCAGCCAGAGTATGCAATAGTATATTGACCTTTGGTTAGTGTCTCTTCCTCAACCTATGCTACCGTGTAAACCAGAGCATCGACTACTGCCCCAGCCTTCATTACGGCCAGTGTGTTACTTAGTGCTTAGGGATAACCCTTTGTTGGTATGTTAGCCAGAGCATCGACTATGGCCCCGACAATCCTAACAGCTGGTGTTTGGATGTTTTCTCGGACTGTAGCGCTACTGGCCAATCAACCAGATTATCTACTAGTGCCTCGAACTTTAACTCGGCCAGTTCCTTGCTTAGCGTTTCGAGACCTACTTCTGGTAAACCTGTCAGCCACAGCATGAATAGTGCCTCAGTCTTCACTTTGACCAGTCTGTAGATTAGTGTCTCGCCCACCACGTCTTCTAGGTTGTCAAAAAGAGCATTGACTGGTTCCTCAGCCTTCTGTTTAGCCTGTGAGTCGCTTAGTATCATTGCTTCCACATCTGATAGCGTGTCTGCCTTAACATCGACTAGTGCCTCAGCCTTCACTTCGGCCAGTGGTCGCTTAGCGTTTCGGGCCTGACTCTGGTAGCGTGTCTGCCACAGAATGAATTAGTGCCTAAGTCTTCACTTTGACCAGTGTGTAGATTAGTGTCTCGCCCACCACCTTTACTAGGTTGTCAAACAGAGCATCAACACGTTCAGCCTCATTTACTTTGGCTTGTCAGGCAGAGCATCGACTAGTGCCTCGGCTTTTACATCCTCAAATGTGTCGCTTAGTGTCCTGCCGTTATCGTTTGATAGCGTGCTAGGGAGAGCATCCACTAGTTCCTTAGCCTTCCGTTTGGCCAGTGAGTCGCTTAGTGTCATAGCCTCCACATCTGCTAGCGTGTCAGCTTGACCATCCATTAGTGCCTTAGCATTCACATTGGCCAGTGAGTGGCTTAGTGTCATTGCCTCCACCTCTCCAAAAGTGTCAGCTGGGGCAACGAGTAGTCCCTCGGGATTCACTTCAGCCACTCTGTCGGGTAGTTTCCCGGCCTCTACCTTTGTGTCTGCCAGAGCATCGACTAAGTGGCTCGGCTTTCTGTTCGGTCAGTTTGCGCTTAGTGGCTAGGCCTTCACTTTGTCCACTTTTTCTATTAGTGTCTTGGCCTTCACATCTTCTAGAGTCTCAGCTAGAGCATCAGTTTTCTTTTCGACGAGTGTGCCGCTTAGTGTCTCGTCCTCCAGCTCTGCGAGCGTGTCACCAAAAAAGTCCAATAGTGCCTTTGCCTTTTCTTAGACCTGTGTATTGGTTTCATTCTCGACCTCTACCTCTAGTAGCTACACAGAATTTACAAGTGGCACGGTCTTCTCATTGGCCAGTGTTTGCTAAATGTCTGGGGCGTCACCTCTGTTGGCCAGACAATTACAGCATAAATTTGTAACGCGGCCCTCACTTCGGCCAGTGTACCGCTTTGTGCCAAAGCTTCCACCCCTGCTACCGTGTAACCAAGAGCATCTACTAGTTCCTCGGCGTTCACATCGGCCTGTGTTCGCTTACTGTCTCTGGTTCCACTTCTGGTAACATGTCAGCCAGAGAAGCGGTATGGACCAGAGCCTAATCTTTCACTTTGTCGAGTGTCTTGGCCTATGCTTCAGTTAGCGTGTCACCCAAAGCATCGACTAGTGTCTGGGCCTCCACTTCTTCTAGCTTGTCACATACAGATTCAACTAATGTTATTGCCTTCCTATCGGCCTGAGGCCGCTTGCCGTCTTGAGCCCAAACGCATACCTGTCAGCCACAGCCTGGATAATTGCTTCGGACTTCACTTTGACCAGTGTACCGATAAGTGTTCCGGCCTCCACCTCCACTAGCCTTGCAGCCAGAGTATCGACTAGTGCCTCGGCTTTTACATCCGGAAGTGTGTCCCTTAGTGTCTCTTGCCGTTGTCGTCTGATAGCGTGTTAGGCAGAGCATGGACTACTGTCTCGGCCTGTACATCGACTAGTGTTCGCTTAGTGTCTCGCTCTCCACCACTGTTGGCCAATCAGCCAGAGTATCTAATAGTGTATTGACCCTTGGTTAGTGTCTCTTCCTCAACCTATGCTAGGCTGTCAACCAGAGCATCCATCTCTGCTCCCGCCTTCATTACGACCAGTGTGTCGCTTAGTGTTTAGGGCTACACGTCTGTTAGCATGTTAGCAAGGGCATCGACTATTGCCCCGACCTTCATATCAGCCAGTGTTTGCTTATTGTCTCGACCTGTAGCTGTACTGGCCAATCTGCCAGATTTTCTAATCTTGCCTTGGACTTTACCTCGGCCAGTTTGTCGCTGAGCGTTTCGGGCCCTACTTCTTGTAGCATGTCAGCCGCAGTATGAATTAGTGCCACATTCTTAACTTTGACCAGTGTGTAGATTAGTGTCTCGCTCTCAACCGCTGCTAAGTTGTCAAACAGAGCATCGACTAGTACCTCGGCCTTAACTTCGGCCAGTGGCTTAGCGTTTTGTGGTTCAAAATCGCGAAAATTATGCATGCGCCACCCGTTCCAGTCTACCGGCAGACCGATTTCACACCGAAACGGGTGGTCGTTTCGTGTTTACATGATACCGTTGCGAGATTTCGTACCGGAGTGAAATTCTCGCCCCTGTAAAAGAACCGGGGTGAACTCACGCCAGGGTGACTCGCGCCAGCATGAAATTTGTGGTGGTATCATGTAAAAAAATATAGAGCCATGAGAGGGAACCGGAGTGAGCTCGCTCCGGGACGAAAGTGGCCCCGGTGTCACGTAAACACCCCCTTGACGAAAGTACCAGAGTGGAGGAGAGCAATGCAGAAGTACCCAGTAGGGGAGCGGGGAGGGAGGCGGGACTGTGGTGCTGGAGTAAGGGCCTTGTGCTTGTCTGGACATGGCAAAGGCCATTTATCACATGTACGGAGTTCTTGTGTGTGTGGGTTGAGGTGCGTATCTGTCTTCGTTCTTCAGCCTCTGAAATGTTCATAGTGATACAACGTTTTTAAAAGAAGAACTCGAAAGTTTTTCAAAACTAGCTACAACACTCCCAAATTATAACTGGTTTTATGCGTACGATATTTCGTCAGTATGTTGCTAATTTAAATACGTGCATCTGATTTTTAAATTACACAATTAAAAAAGAAGAGTACGATGTCTTCTTTGGCCCATCATTTAAATACATACTGCATGCCTCTCGCTTCATTCACATCAGTGTTTAGCCAGTCAAAAAACAAAATGAAAACAAAAACAAATACCTTCACACCGTGTTGTTTCTACTTAAAAAAGTTAAATAAAGGCTCTAAGCCACCCTCAGATTGAGGAGGGTTGATCTTCAAAATGATACCTGAATGATCTTGCTGTCATCTCACGGCGTCTCAAGAGACTCAGATGCTAAACCCAAACCAAGTATTTCAAAGGGTGATATCCGCTGTAACTTATCAAAAAGGACTGCAGCAGAGCAGTAAACGAAAGCCTTATGTTTTGCTCTAGAGACTACTATTGATAGTTTATTTTCTTCAGAGCTCTGTTTTTTGTACAGATAGGTTTATTAAATTTTTTCTAACAGTTATTTGCGCAACTGCTGCAATCAGCATAATATGTCACTTAAGACAGTGCCATGGATTTCGGAAAAAGAAACTGAAGCAACAGTCAGTCACATGAGGTGGGTAATGTAATATTTTCTTTTTCAACACTAATTGAAAGTCCTCGATCATTGTTTTACGCCTACTATCACTCTTATTATACTGCGCTCAAAAATTATTGCGACTTTGACATGACAAATTTAGGCGAAATAGGACTGTATTTGTCTATTGATAGGTCTTCCAAGGAAGCTGCCGCCGCTCAAATAACTGCCTTGTCTTACATAACCACCACAATCAGTGGCTATCAAGAAAGCAGATGAAGTATGTCAGCTAATGTGTAATGTAATTGCGCCTTCTGATGGAGATGAACTCTTCCAGGCAGTTCTCAGTCAACACAAGCGTGAATTTGGTGACGAAGGTTTGCAAGCGCTCGTAGCTGCGCATAGAAGTGCTCCCTCTAAACGACTGAAAACTCAAATTCTAAGTATTTATGCGAGCAGATTCACGGCGGCAGAGCTTAAAGAAATCCATAAGCCATTTGAAGATCTCTCTGACAGACAAATAAAGAAGGCAAGAGCTCAGGCAAAAATTGAAGGTCCTGGCCTACCTGAAAAAAAGTATTACAACGCAGAATTCGAATAGACCAACGAAAATTGGACCATTTCCTAGAGTTTACTATGAGACCATCTTACTACCAGGATGTAGCTTACGGCAGTGGCACAATTAAACTTGAGAGTGGCGAAGAGCTTGTGATGCCTAATGTCGTACGCACAGTGGCAAGGTGCAGTGAGCACTGCAAGGACTCTGGATTTTTGTTGATTAGTAAGTCTTCCATGTGGCGGGTTCTTGACGTCCAAGAAGCCTCACAGAGGAAATCTTTGCGAGGACTAGACAATACGGCAGCCGACGTTGCAGATGGCTTCAGTGAGTTGCTAAGAAAAATTGAACAGTTAGAGCGCGTTGGGGCGGAGAAGGACTGGTGCGAAAAGCCCGTAGCAAGCTTCGTGAAGGAAAGTTGTACCTAAAGACGAAATATCGTGACCAGTGTAAGGAGACTGACAGCTGCTGCCCTGATCATTGCAGGGCGTTCGCATTAAGTGACGCCGCCTATCAAGAACCATGTAATCATGCCATGACCTTTAGTGACTGTGAGAGCCTCGAGAGTGTTTTACATGATGTAGAAGCTACAATTTCCAAGTTTGTGACTCAACTGGGTAAAGTTCAAGCAGATCATCTTAAGTTTGAGGCCAACAATGCAGCCTGTAAAGTCTTAGTGGAAAGCGCATATTCTCCGAGCTCAGAACCAGGATAATGTCAAGCAGCAAATTCTCTGCTCCCTAAAAGAAGAAGAAGTTTCAATAGTCGTTGATTGGGAGATGAAGTTCACGGCGTTGAAGTGTCGAGAAAAACAATCAGAGTGGTTTGCTAAGAGAGGCATAAGCTGGCATGTAAGCAGCATTATCGCAAGACAGGGTGAAGGCCTTGAGGTAACCTGCTACGTTCATCTCCTTAACAACTGCCGCCAAGACTGGTATGCTGTGTTATCGATCTTGGAAAACGTCCTGAAAACTATCAAGCATCAAAATCCAGAAATCAAGAGGGCAATTGTAAGATCTGACGAGGCAGGATGTTATAACAACAGCAATACAGGCTGTGGCTGACAGGTAAGCGGAGTTTGGGCCCGAGGCGCTAGCGACCTCTGGCGGATAGGAAGGCAAAGACACTAGTCGATGCTCTATGTGACAAACTAGAAGAAGTTGAGACCGAGACGCTAGTCGATGCTTTGGGTGACACGCTAGCTGAAGCATAGGCCAAGACACTAGACAAAGTGAAAGATTAGGCTCTAGTCCATACCGCTACTCTTAGCAGAAGTGGAACAACAGACACTGAGCGAACACAGGCCCATGTGAAGGCCGAAGCACTAGTCGATGCTCTTGGTTACACGGTAGCAGAGGTGGAGGCTTTGCCACAATGCGGTACACTGGCCAATGTGAAGACCGTGCCACTAGTTAATTCTGTGCCTGACAGGTTACTAGAGATAGAGGTCGCGAATAAAACCAATACACAGGTCTAAGTAAAGACAAAGGCATTATTGGATTTTAGGGGTGACACGCTCGCAGAGGTGGAGGCCGAGACACTAAAGGACTCACTGGCCAAAGGAAAGGCTGAGGAACTAGTCGATGCTCTGTTTCACAACCTAGCAAAGGTGGAGGGCGAGACACTAATCGAGACACTGGTCAAAGTGAAGACTGAGCCACTAATTCATGCTGTGGCTGACACGCTACAAGAAGTGGGCCCCGAAACGCTAAGCATCCACTGGCTGAAGTGAAGGCCGAGGCACTAGTCGATGCTAGGGCTGACACGCTAGCAGCTGTGGAGGCAATGACACTAAGCGACTCACTGGCCCAAGGGAAGTCTGAGGAACTAGTCGATGGTCTGGTTGACAACCTAGCAGAGGTGGAGGGAGAGACACTAATCTACACAATGGTCAAAGTGAAGACTGGGGCACTAATTAAAGCTGTGGCTGACACGCTACCAGAAGTAGGGCCCGAAACGCTAAGCGACGAACTGGCAAAGGTAAAGTCCGAGGCACTAGTAGATAATCTGGGTGATTGGCCAGTAGAGCTAGAGACCGAGACAATAGGCAAACACTGGCTGATATGAAGGTCGGGGCAATAGTCGATTTTCTGGCAAACATGCCGACATAGGTGTAGCCTTAGACAATAAGCGACACACTGGCCGTAGTGAAGGCTGGGGCAGTAGTCGATGCTCTGGTTGACACGCTATCATAAGTTGAGGAAGAGACACTAACCAAAGGTCAATACACTATTAGATATTCTGGCTGATTGGCCAACAGTGGTGGACAGCGAGACACTAAGCAAACACTAGCCGATGTGAAGGCCGAGACAGTACTCCATGCTCTGCCTTACACCCTATCAGACGACAACGGCCAGACACTAAGCGACACATTTGCGGATGTGAAGGCTGAGGCACTAGTCGATGCTCTGCGTTACATGGTAGCAGAGGTGGAGGCTTTGGCACAATGCTGTACATTGGCCGGAGTGAGGGCCGAATTGCAATTTCATGCTGTAAGTGACTGGCCAACAGAGGTGGAGCCAAAGACACTAAGCAAAGACTGGCGAATGTGAAGACCGTGCCACTAGTCAATTCTGTGTCTGACAGGCTACTAGAGATAGAGGTCGCGAATGAAATCAATACTGGGCCGGGTTGTTCGAAGCTGGGTTAAGGTAACCCAGGGTTAGTGCGAAATTTGAACTCAAATATTAGAGCTTAAGAAGCAAATTCAGTTTAATTCTCTTTGCGTACAATTTGATGATTGGATACCCTAAGAAGAATAGAGAAAATTATCCGAGAAACTGCTTTTGGTAACAAGGAAAAGAAACCCAGGTTAAAATTTAACCCCAGGTTAGCGCTAACCGGCATTCGAACAACTGGGCACAGAAGTCTAAGTAAAGACAAAGGCACTATTGGATTTTAGGGGTGACACGCTCGCAGAGGTGGAGACCGAGACACTGAGCAGCACACTGGCCGATAACGAAAGCTGATGTTTTAGCTGAAACTCCAGCAGAAGTGGAGGCCGAGACAAAAGTAGGCACAGAAGAGAAAGTGAAGGCCGAGGCAATAGTCGATGGTAAAATTACACGCTAGAAGATGTGGAGGCCTAGACACGAAGCCACAAACTAGCCGAATAGAAAGCCGAGCAACTAGTAGATGCTTTGACTGACACAGAGGTAGAGAACGGGAACCTAACTAACACAGTGGCGGACGTGAAGGCCGATCGGCATAAAGCGGTACACTGACAGAACTGAGGGCCGAGTTACAATTTAATGCTGTAAGTGACTGGCCAACAGAGGTGGAGCCAAAGACACTAAGCAAAGACTGGCCAATGTGAAGACCGTGCCACTAGTCAATTCTGTGTCTGACAGGCTACTAAAGGTGGGGATCGCGAATGAAACCAATACACAGGTCTAAGTAAAGGCAAAGGCACTATTGGATTTATAGGGTTACACGCTAGCAGAGGTGGAGGCCAAGACACTAAGGGGCACACTGACCGAAAAGAAAGGTGATGCTCTATCTGAAACTCTAGCAGATATGGAGCCCGACACACTAAGGAACAAACTGGCCGAAAAGAAAGCCGAGCTACTAGTCAATGCTCTTTCTGACACAGAAGTAGAGGCCAGGAAACGACCCGAAACAGGGGGCCGAAGTGAAGGCCGAGGGACTAGTCCATGCTCTAGCTGACAGGCTAGGAGAGGTGGAGGCAATGACACTAAGCGACGCACTGGCCAAAGTGAATGCTGAAGCACTAATGGATGCTCTAGCTGACACGCTAGCAGATGTAGAGGAAATGACACTAAGCGACTCACTGGCACAAGGAAAGGCTGAGGAACTATTCGATGCTCTGTTTGACAACCTAGCAGAGATGGATGGGGAGACACTAATGTACCCACTACTCAAAGTGAAGACTGAGGCACTAATTCATGCTGTGGCTGACACGCTACAAGATTTCGGGCCCGAAACGCTAAGCGACCACGGACCGAAGTGAAGGCCGAGGCACTAGTCGATGCTAAGGCTGACAAGCTAGCAGGTGTGGAGGCAATGACACTAAGCGACTCACTGGCCCAACGGAAGGCTGAGGAACTCGTCGATGCTCTGTTTTACAACCTAGCAGAGGTGGTGGGCGAGACACTAATCTACACACTGGTCTAAGTGAAGACTGAGGCACTAAGTCATGCTGTGGCTGACACGCTACCAGAAGTCAGGCCCGAAACGCTAAGCGACCACTGGCCGAAGTGAAGGCCGAGGTACAAGTCGATGCTCTGTTTGACAACTTAGCAGCGGTTGAGGGCGAGACACTAATCTACACACTGGTCAAAGTTAAGACTGAGGCACTAATTCATGCTGTGGCTGACATGCTACAAGAAGTAGGGCCCGAAACGCTAAGCAACAAACTGGCCGAGGTAAAGTCCAAGACAAGATTAGATAATCTGGCAGATTGGCCAGTAGAGCTACAGACCGAGACAAGAGAGACTATTCAAAGGTCAATGCACTATTGCATACTCTGGCTAATTGGCCATCAGTGGTGGACAGCGAGACAACCTAAGCAAACACTAGCCGATGTGAAGGCCGAGACAGTACTCCATGCTCTGCCTAACACGCTATCAGACGACAACGGCCAGACACTAAGGGACACATTTGCGGATGTAACAGCCGAGACACTAGTGGATACTCTGCCTGACAAGCTAGAGAAGACGAGGCTGACACACAGGACGAGACACTGGGCGACATGAAGACCAAGACACTTGGCGATACTCTAATTGACACGCTTGCAGACGTGGAGGCCATGACACTAATCGACACAAGGGGCGAAGTGAAGGCCGAGGCACTAGTCAATACTTTGGCTGCCAAGCAAATGTAGAGCCATGAGAGGGAACCGAAGTGAACTCGCCCCGGCGCGAAAGTCGCCCCGGGGTCATGTTAACACCCCCTTAGAGCGTGATCGATTGATCAATCCTTCGTCCAAAAACAAAAATTGAAATTTGATTGCAACATTCAATTTTCAATGTTTTGGCTAAATTCACGTCATTGTAGTTGACAGATGACTGCAGAAACGCTTTTCCCGCGAATAGCAAAAATATCCATGGTTCGACAACCGTTTTAATATTGATTGTAGCAAATAAGAGCTGTGTGCTTACTTTCTCATATTTGTTTACAGGGCAAAACGATAAAACAATTATGAAACATGTTTATCCAATATGCAGGAAGAAAAAAATTGGAAAATCAAAAATTAAAAGTTGAATTGAAAGTTAAATGGACGAACGACCCACGGGCTGTAAACACGTCTCCTACATGGTAAACAAGGCGAAGAAAGTGTCAGGTGTAATTAAGCGATCTCTCGGAAATGATAATCGGTATGCGTCTTCTTGCCTCTTTAAGTCGTTGGTAAGACCTATACTTTAATACGCTGCCCCCGTCTGGAGCCGCTACCAAAAAAGGATATTGAATACTTGGAAAAAGTCCACAGAAAAGCATCACGGTTGGCGTTAAACAAAAGCGCGGAGAAATGAGCTATGAAGACCTCTGCCGCTTACTGAATTGGCAAACTCTTGAGAAACGTAGAGGGTTCTTATCTCTAGTTCAGTGCTACAAGATAGTTTCTGGAATAGATAGCCTTCTTTTTTTGGACTTTTTTGAACTTACTAAATGTTATCAAACTAGAGCCAATCACGATTATAAGCTCTTTGTAAAAGTTGCCATCCTAAATTGCTACAAATATTCTTTCTTTGTACGGATGGTCAATGCTTGGAATAATTTGCCTAAAGATGTTGTACACGCAGGATCGCTGACTTTATTTCGCAACAGATTAAGGATTTATATGAATATTGAGTAATAGGATTGTAAATAGTTTTAATTATGATATGCAAATGATGTTTTTTATTCTAGTTTTTAGGTTTTAGATTTTTCTCCCTGTATATAATGTTTTGGATCCTAGATCTTTACCTTTTCATCTTTATTTTGGGAAATCTTTTTTGTTACTTAGGGTTGACCTCTGGATTTCCTTTTTCAAGAGGTTTTTTGTAACTTTAGTTTTTATCTCTTGAATACAGTATTGTATTGTACTCTATTATTGTATCGTCAGTGCCGTATCATCGAAGATTGGACTTAGAACGACACGACATTGAATGTCTGTGGATAGATATTTTTATTAACAAAATCTAAAGGCTTTCTCATTGGATTTATTTATCGTCCTCCAGATTCTTTGGAGAACAAAGAATGCATTTTAACAGGGGACATGAATTGTAATTATTTGGTCAACTCAGAACACAAAGAATTGAAATCCATTTTGATTGCCTTCGGATTAAAACAGCTCCTTAAAAGATCCTACGAGAGTTACACAGGACTCAAGGTCTTTGATTGACGTCATCTACACCAACGAACTGTGGAATATTTATTGTCGAATTAATTCCTGCTGGTTGGAGTGATAATGATTTAGTCGGCTGTACTCGAAAGATTCACTACTTCAAATATCAACCCAAGTTGATAACGTGCCGAAATTATGCAAATTATGATCTTGTGGCCTTTTGTAACAAGTTGAGATCCAGTGACTTTGGCTCTGTTTTTTTTGTAAATGATGCGTGCTCTCGCTTAAAGTGTATCCTGCAGCAGTCTAGATGTAAACATGCCCCTCTCATCACCAAGAAAATCAAAGGTCGTCTGTGTCTTTGGATGTTTAGTGAGGTCAAAAGTGAAATGAATCTGAGGGATTAACTTCTTAGAAAGGCTTGTAGGACAAATCGTGAGATTGACTGGTCATCTTACAAACGACAACGCAACGAAGTGAATAGCGAAGTGAAAAAATGTAAGAGCAATTGCTATAAAGATCTACTGCAAGACAAAGCCTCTTCACCTGATACATTTTGGACAGCAATGAAGAAGTTGTACCCAACAAAAATTACAACAGGCTCTGCGGCAGCTATAAATATAAACGGAACTTAAACGTCAAATACATCCTCCATTGCCCAAGGCTTTTGTGACTTGTTTTCCACTATAGCTGGTGTTTTGAAGACCAAGAGTTTTCCGCTTTTCAATTTTGTCTGGGATAATCCTGTCAATTCATGTGAATCACACCATCTGAAAAATTTGTCTTTAGTTCAGTCTCCGAGGATGAAGTCTTCAGAGAGCTAAGAAATCTTAAAATAGTGTGAAAGGTTTGAACCCAGGAGTCATTTCAAAAGTAGGTTGAGTTTGATCGTCCGGGTTAACGTAGTCCTGAATAGGACTGTTGTCGTTGACAGTGACTGACGTTTCGACAACCTGTGCGGTAGTCATCTTCAGAGTCAAAGTGAGTTGTATCACGTCAGTAGATGGTATTATATACTCTGGTTATTGATCTGATTGGTCAATAAAGTCAAGATGTTATTGGTCGTCTGTCAGTGAAGCCGCGATGTCATTGGCTATGAAGACTCGTAATCAGTAATTGGCGCGTTTCGTTACGAGTCTTCATAGCCAATGACATCGCGGCTTCACTGACAGACGACCAATAACATCTTGACTTTATTGACCAATCAGATCAATAACCAGAGTATATAATACCATCTACTGACGTGATACAACTCACTTTGACTCTGAAGATGACTACCGCACAGGTTGTCGAAACGTCAGTCACTGTCAACGACAACAGTCCTATTCAGGACTACGTTAACCCGGACGATCAAACTCAACCTACTTTTGAAATCTTAAAATAATTAAATCAACCGGCCTGGATAATCTTCCCCCTGGAATGTTAAAGGATGTAGCTACTATCATAGCCAAGTCATTAGCCTACATAATAAACTTATCCTTGCAGTCTGGTTCAGTACCCATGGAATGGAAAGCCGCCAAGGTTATACCGCTTTTCAAAAGCGGTTCCATGGTTGAGCTTGACAATTACAGGCCTGTATCTATACTACCAGTATTGTCCAAGATCTTGGAAAGGATAGTATATAAGCAGTTGTTGTCACACCTTGAGTATAATGATGGTTTGCTGTCATCTTTGCAGTTCGGATTTCGATCCAAACGCTCTACTGAACTAGCAGTTACATCCATAATGACATAGTCAGGGGCATCGAGCATAGCTGAGCATAATGCCGGCATAATGGCCAAGTTGATAGTATAATTTTAGCATAATGCTACAAAACTAATATTTTCCTTATTTTCAGTGAAAATGTAAGAAAAAAATATCGAATTTGCTCCCTGTCTGATTATTCAGCTTTAGAGGCCTAGTTACAGTAGTATGCCAGATCCATCAGGCTTGACAGTCATCTTGACAACAATCACAACATCGTGTACGTCTGTAGCCCTTTTAAAGGCTATTCTACAAAAATTGAACACAGCATTAACACTATAAACAATGGGTGTTCACTAAAACTTCCCAAAGCCAGATTAGAATTTGGACGGAGAAGTTTTTGCCTTTCAAGCGGCTCCAGTTTACAATACTTTACCTCGGCATTTAAGAAATTTAAATCTAGGTTTCCTTTTAAGAATAATTTAAAAGAGTTTTTCAGTAGTATTCCATAATTCACAACTCTTTTCAATCTTATAAGACAACAATTTTTACAAATTTTGAATTTTGAACCTTAGATTTTCTTAGTTTTATTTTGTTTTATTTTCCACTTTCGATTTCATTCTTTTATTTCCTAGTTACAGGACCCTTTTGATAACAGTTATGATAGGTTATCCTGGATAAATATTCGCGCTATTATTATTATTAACCTTAGGAAAGGAACATGCGTAACCTCATTTAGAAGGCTACTTACAGTCATTTTTTAACGATATATACAACGACGTTGATCACTTTAGTTTAAGTGAAACTTAATTTTATTTCTTAGTTTTATGCTAATCCAGCATTTCACAACCTTCCTCTCGCTAGACCTATCCTAGTTATATTCGAATTGTAATTAAAGTTTGTGGACATTCATTGTAAGGATATTTTATAATTGTAATATAGTTTTTACTCTTTCAATTTCATTCGTATATATACTTTTAGTAAAATCCAACTAGTAGTCTATTATCAATGCTGCGTCCTGATTGGTTGAGCTACTGCTAGGTTATATGTTATAGCCTACTATTAGCGAAAAGCGCTGACTTGTTGGCGGCAAAAAGGATTTTTTAACTAGCTAAAGTTGTTTTGTCTCGATACTTTTGACCAACTAGTTGGAGTTTACCAAAACAATTATTCTTCTCGCCCTCATGGCCTCTGAGTCAATAGCCCATTCGGGCTCGAGGAATAATTGCTAAATAGTTGTTTTTCGTTCAACGATATGTATTTTTGGTTACTTAGTTTTTGTTGTTATGGCTTTAAGTTTGATGGCCACTACTTATTCAGTTGAACTACTGTCCCGTTTTACCCTCGCTAAACAAAGTCGATTATTATTGTTATTAGGAGGAGGAGGAGGAACGTCTGCGGCTCAGCGACAGAAATTCAATACTGATGACGTAAAATCTGACTGGAATAGGGTCAGAAGCGATGATTGATCGACGGAGTGGTTACATTGTTTTAGCTATTGTTTATGAATGACAGACAAAAGACCAAAGGCCACAAAGGTCAAATGTAAACCCAATGAATATATAACAAAACAGTCAATATTTGTGTACTATATTCTTCTCTAGAAGTAAGCATTTGAGTTTTGCTGGCTCGATCGCAGATGAACTCAAGTTATTAAAATCGACCAGGAGAAACGTAAAATAAAAAAAATTGGCATTTGGAACCCCATGACTACCGGATTTATTATGTAAACATTGATTTACATCATCAGTATGGAATTCCCGTCACTGAGTCGCGGGCGTTCCTCCTCTCGAAACGTCCCCAGCGGAGAGGAGCGAGGAGAAACAGCTGTTTTCGCAGGTTAACAGAAAACCGAAAACGTGTTATTGCATTTGACTTCTTTTTAATGTTGAAGTTGTATCTGTTCTACCATGCAGACATTTTTCCAGCCATTAGTCAATGGAGAACTTGAAGACAAGAGCGACATACATATTTAGCAAAGATTGAAGGTCAAATAGCACGACAACAATGAAAAAAAAAAAAAAAAAAACGCCAAATACAGCACGCGGTATGACTGTTCGGAATTCTTATAACCCCGCTCGCAGGTTCAACCAAATCAAGAGGACTGTATCTTTCGATGTAACACGATTAATCCAACCCAACAATCTACAGCGATGTACACTTCTTACATATTCAACGGTCGTAAACGATCAAAGATCAACTCTCAACTAAAACACTCTAGGTATACAGAGGTTTTTCTACTGTCCTTGCGTAAGGCAGTATTTTTACATTAATCACATGTACAGTAAAAGTACCTATTGTAATGTATCTAAATTAAGTGACTATTACAAAATCGCACGTTCTTTCACCTTATTTAGCCTAAGAAAATGCGTGCAGTTAAATCACTTCATATTGTAAATATACTCGGACTTTGTCCACATTATTGCGAAATCTATCGTCACGAAACCTAACTTCTGTGCGCTACAAATGTCAATTTCTAATTAATATTTAATCCCAAAATAATCAAATTAGCATCACTTATTTCTTTCCCGACAATGACCTTCTTTTAGTGATTAAGGCTAGCAAACTGAGCGAATCAGGTTCCATTTAGGGTCATTTAAAGCGTAAACAGACCTACGACGTAATTCACTCAGTTTCCCAACCCTAATCTCTAAACTTCAGAGTCATTCGGCGTGCTGCATTCTCAAAAATACCCTCAAAACGTTTGCAGAAATGCTGTTCACTGGTTTATCCTTTTAAAAATTTAGGAAGTCATCACTGCAATAGACCCCTTTAGCTTGAATGTTTTGTTCATGTGATAACAATCTAGGGAACTGTTTCTTTCACATTTCGTTTTATTCACGCGCATGTTTATGAGAAGAAAAAGGGTAAATTCTCCTGGGACCTCTATTGGGAAAACAAAACGTACAACCTAAAGGGTAGCCTGAGATCATGCCCTCTCCCTATTAGCCCTTTGTCTCTCACGGGAAGTTATTTTTTCCCTCTCGAGCCAAAGAAGCAAAGAAGCAAAAACAAAAAAAAAACAAAAAAAAAAAACATAACGCCTGATCTCAGGTTACCTAAAGGGGTGTATTCCGAACACGTGCCCTTCACCCAAGTTACTACGTCATGTAGCCACCAACAAGCGTTCCCCAGCACTACAGGAAAGCTTCTTCCTCGTAACAAGATGTCCCTTTCCGTGAAATCAGTTTTTTTATGCACGCTATGCTCTACATTCATATAAACGGAAAAATAGAGCCCAATATTCGCCTTTGAAGGAACCTCAAGAAAATAAAGTGCACTACGGAAAATGCCACTCCGAGGAATTCAATCCTGGCCTTACATATATAACTATCCAGGGCATCGATTTGGCGAAATGTTTGGCTTGGAAATCTTTTAAATTGCGAGAAACGTCGCTTTTAAAGTCTTGGTCAGCAAAATCTTGGCCAGTTTGCCAACACAGGTTTGATAAAACCATTGTCCTTGATCCATTGTCCTAAAATCCAACACACACTAACTATCTTCGCTTCTGGCATAGCTGTCAATGTTACGAGTCTGAGGACCACAGAGTTCCCATGGGCGCCTTCTCGAGTGAGTTCTCAAGCTACATGGAATCCGTCATCTTGTCAAAGGATCAACTAATCATTCTTGACGACTTCAATACCCATATGGATGTCTCAACCGACGCTGAGGACCTCGAGACGTTCAAGAGATTGAAAAATCATGTCACTTATATTAGCAACAGGGCACGCCGGGATTTCTATGCGGATTTCATAAGTGAAAACGGTGGTGATCAGGGTAGCCTGTTCAGGGCCACTAGAGCACCTCTCCTTCCAAAGGAAGATTTTTGCTTCTCAGACTATGTCGACGGTGCAACATTGGCCAATTATTTTCCATCGTAAGATTTCACACCCCTTTCTACCGGGGAAGCGAAAAAGTTCATTCGGACATCGTCGAAGAAAAGCTGCACACTTGATCCTGCGCCAACATTACTGGTCATCAATATGGTTGACGAACTTCTGCCCTCTATAACCCTTATCTTGAACTCTTCCCTCTCTCGGTTATTATCCCGAGATGTGGAAGGCTGCACTTGTTGATCCTAGACCGAAAAAGCCTGGTCAAGCCGCTTCTCTGACGAATTTGAGTAGCAACCCTCAGTTTATTTCTAAACTGACAGAGAGAGTAGTCTGCGATCAAAGCCAGAAAACTTATCGCGCTCGGGTCTGTAACCGTTACTTCAACCACCCTATCGTATTGCTCAAGGTGCAAAATGATATATTATTGGCTATGGATCGTCAGCACGTCACCCTCCTCGTACTTCTTGATTTGAGCACGGCATCAGTTCGATATTGTCGACCACCAAGCGTTGTTAGGTCACTTATGGCATTACAGGAACTGCTCTTCAATGGTTTCGATCATATTTGACTGCCGGCAGGACCCAACCAGTGTACATAAACCACCCCTTTTCTGAAGGCTTCCCTGTGCCTAATCGGTTACCTCAGGTTCTTGCCTAGGCCCTTTATATTCACGATGTACCTCTTCGAGGTTGTTAAGAACCATCTCCCAAATGTTCATGCTTACGCTGACGACACCCAGATATATTTATCGTTCAGGCCGGATTCTACTGCGGGGAACAAGATGCTATCACTGCTCTTCGAGACGGTATTACAGATATTAGAAGTTGGATGATTGCAGATAGGCTAAAACTGAACAATAAGACGGAATTTTTGAGTATTGGCACACGCGGTCAATTAGATAACGTTAATGTATCTGAAATTGTGGTCGGCCAAGCAAACGTGCCAGCTGTAAGGACTGTTAGGAACCTCGGGAGGTGGCTTGATACGAACCTCACCATGTCTGTGCATATAAGTAATACGTGCCAAGCTGCTAATTATCATTAGTATAATATTAAACGTATTAGCAGGTTTTTGAGTTATGATGACAGGAAATCTATAATTTAAGCAGTTATAATGTCACATATAGATTATTGTAACAGCCTGTTGGTTGGTGTTCCAGCCACCCAGCTAAGTAAGCTATAGCGTTTACAAAATGCAGCAGCTCGCCTTGTTAGTAATGTTACAAAATATGATCACGTTACTCCTACACTTGTTAATTTAAATTCGCTTCCAGTAACGTAGGGTAAAATTTAAGATAGCACTGCCTGCTCATCAGTGTATCTATGGCAACGCACCTAAGTACCTTAAGGATCTAATAAAAGTTAAGAGTACAACCAGATATAACCTTAGATCACACGGGGACATGTTACTTGAGAATCATAGTGCAAGATCAAAGAAGACACTTGTCCTTTATCAGGACAGGAGAGTTTTATCTTTTGTTATATAATATTGTATTTATTTTACGGACCGGTTTCTCTTTATCACTTCCGTCACTTTAGCATGTTCACTGCGGCGTCTCCAATTTGGAAATTGCCAAACATGCTGCCGATTTTTCTTTTATTGGCGGTTCCGTTTTGTTCTCTCTCTCCAATTTATGTTTTGAGCAGAATGCTACTGGATTAGAACCCCTCACCTCCCTCCTCACTCGCTATTTTACTATTGTATCTCCCATACCGACGCCTTGGGCTTATTTATTCAAGTTCCTTTGATTGCGGTATAGATTTGCTAGAAATTAGATCATTCCACGATGATGACTAGAGGAAAGCGCAGTTCTAATGCAACAGCCTCCAGCACACAAGTTAAACGCCCGAGGGCCAGCAGTACATCTCGCCCCACCAAGTCTAAGAGGCCCAAACAGACTTCTCGAGTACACTCGGTTCCTGCTCTCAACCCGCCCGAAGTGCCGCACCCGAGCGAACTTTCACGAGAGCCGGCGATCAGTGGACCATCCTCAGTCCCAAGTCCCGCGGCCGCGAGTTCTGTTGTCTCTCAGGATATGGTTTCCAGCATCACAAGTGCTATTTCTTCAGCGAAAGCCTGAAGTCTGCGGGGATAATCCCTCAAGAGCCAGTACAGACATCCGACCCTGCTGTTGCTGTACAGGGGTCAGTAGCGCAGGTTGTTCAAGACCTAACTGGTGAGGGCCACACTTTAACTTCTACCTCCATTACTAGCGGGCCCGAGACCGACCACAGGCCTGATAAAATCCATACCTTAATTTCCGTTCCACTCTCGAGTAGAGTTCCGGACAAAATTCAATCTAAAATATGGGCCAACGAATATATCGATCTCGGAACTCTTCTATCGTCCTTACCAGGCGATCCTAAATACAACTTCACGGTAAAATCCTCTGCTTCCAACCAGCCTGTGGTCAGTCTCGAACCCGTCCAAAACTCCAAGCGCATTACTAGCATCGATCAATGGACTACCGCATTTCAGGTTTTTGTTGCCGTCTATACCATCCGATTTCCGGACAGCGCTCCTGGATTAATGAAATACATTGCAACAGTGCGCGATTTAGCGGCAAAAAATGCTCATTGGCGTTATTATGACGAAAATTTTCGCTATTAACGTCAAAAATCTATTCTTCCTTGGGACGAAGTGCATTGGGAATTGTGGTTGCAGGCGCACCACATGACCAAGATTTCATCCTCAAACATTCCGTCTAGCTCTTTTAATAACCGGCAATCAAAGCAGCCCTTTCGGCGAGGATTCTGCTGGAAATTTCACCAAGGTGAAAAATGTTTTGGGTGTAATTTCAAACACGCCTGCTTTAAATGTGGAGGCGATCACCCAGCCACTAAATGCAAGTCAGGAAAACCAACCGCCGCCACTTCCCGCACTGTCGCATCCAGTCGAACTACCAACAACAGTCAAAGTAAATAGATTACATTTTTACCTAGATGGCTATCAAACTAAATTGAAGGACTATCTTTAAAATGGGTTTCAACATGGGTTTTTATTAGATTATGCAGGGCCCCACAAACCCTCCAGTTGTAAAAATCTTTCATCCGCCACTCAAAACCCTGCAGCCGTTGCTAATAAACTGTCAAAAGAATTAAGTCTAGGTCGGATTGCAGGCCATTTTTAGAACGACCTTTTCCTTCATTACGCATTTCTCCGCTTGGTTTAATTCCTAAAAAGACGCCAGGCCCATTTCGCCTTATTCACCACCTATCTTTCCCTCATGGTGATACCATTAACTCTTGTATTCCTAACGACGCCTCTACGGTTAAATATGCCTCGATTGACGATGCGGTTAGACTTATCAGGCGCACAGGCAGGGGCTGTGCCCTAGCTAAGACAGATGTCAAAAACGCTTTTCGTCTCATTCCAATAAATCTATGCGACTATGATTTGTTAGGTTTTTGTTGGGAGGACAGCTTCTATTTTGATAAGTACCTGCCGATGGGGGCCAGTTCCTCTTGCACAATTTGGGAAAGCTTTTCAGCCGCTCTCGAGTGGATTGCTAAGTCTAAGTTAGCTATCTCAGGTGTTTTACACCTTCTAGATGTTTTCCTTCTCATAGACAAAACTTTCTCAGCTGGTTAACAAAATCTGTCTCGGTTTTTAACGATGTGTGACGACTTGGGTGTCCCCATGGCGCCTGAGAAGACAATGGGTCCCAGTAGTGTTTTATGTTTCGCCGGAATAGAACTAGACACTGACCAAATGGAAGCTCGACTCCCAGAAGAAAAGCTAAGAAAATGTGTTACTCTTATTTCTGAATTTCTAAAACGTAAAAAAGTCTCCCTTAAGGAGATGCAATCGCTAATTGGTCTTCTGAACTTCACTTGTTCTGTCGTCATACCCGGCAGGACTTTTCTTCGTCGAATGATTAATCTGACAATTGGGGTCAATCGCCCGACGACGATCTTCAGCTCTGGTTAGAATTTTTAACACATTTCAATGGCAAATCATTCTTCTTAGATTTTCAATGGCTTTCATCACCTCTCTTGCATCTTTATACTGATGCTTCTGGCTCTCTAGGCTATGGAGCCGTGTTTCGTCACAATTGGTTTTACGGTCCGTGGCCACCATCCTGGACCTCTAAGAATATTATTGTGCTAGAAATGTTTCCTATTGTTCTCAGTATCAAAATATGGAGTACTCAGCTGGCGAACAAGAACGTAACTAATAGCAGAAATGTAAGTGGTTACTGATGAAGAGGAATAACCCCTAGAGTATAAATGCGCGATAAAAAGGGCCAGTATGGCCGGTTGAAGAGGCAAATTAATAGGCATATCACCTAAATAAGAAACCGACCAATCTGTAAATAACTTCCAAGGTAAGGAAGGAAGTAAGTTAGCAAGCGAGCAAGTAAGTAAGCAAGTAAGCAAGAAAGTAAGTAAGTAATCAAGCAAGTACGTAAGTAAGTAAGCAAGTAAGCAAGCAAGTAAGTAAGAAAGCAAGCAGGGGTAAGTAAGCAAGTAAGTAAGGAAGTAAGTAATCAAGCAAGTAA
Organism: Porites divaricata; assembly: GCA_038088405.1. Classification (NCBI taxonomy): domain Eukaryota; kingdom Metazoa; phylum Cnidaria; class Anthozoa; order Scleractinia; family Poritidae; genus Porites; species Porites divaricata. Next base: position 5,567,506 of record JBBMOI010000015.1, on the reverse strand, counting down.
GTAAGCAAGTAAGGAAGGAAGTAAGCAAGTAAGTAAGCAAGCAAGCAAGTAAGCAAGTAAGTAAGCAAGCAAGCAAGTAAGTAAACAAGTAAGTAGGTAAGTAAGGAAGTAAGCAAGTAAGCAAGTAAGCAAGTAAGTAAGCAAGTAAGTAAGCAAGCAAGCAAGTAAGTAAGTAAGCAAGTAAGTAAGGAAGTAAGTTAGCAAGTAAGGAAGTAAGTTAGCAAGTAAGTTATCCGGAATCCGGAATCCGGAAACGGAATCACGGAAACGGAAACGGAATTTGGGAAAGAGGGATCCAAGAGATTATTTTTAAAATAAGTAATAATAATAATAATTATAATAATGATGATGATAATGATGACGATGATGATGGTAATGATGATAATAATAATAATAATGCATAAGACAAAAAAGATAAGACTATAGATTTCCCGGTCAGAGGAGACTACTCTTTATGACAAGAGGACTGGAGTCGATTACTTTAAAAATGCAAATTCCCATGTGACAGCAAAGATAGTGAAGATGGCCGAGAGTCCTGAGACATCAAGTCCCTTTCGAAAGAGGTAAGGGAGACACTTTTCGTTTAAATCGACAGAAACCATTACATTATTTGAAAACTTTGGTTTGCCTTTGGTAGATTGCGTCACGGTGATGAAAAACTTGACAGAACAGCGACTGAAAGTACTCGGTAAGCCGCTACTTTAACTTAGGTGAAAGATTGTTTGTTGATGTGAATGAAATTCAGCAATACCTCCGGTGTTAAATTCTCGTCTGTCAATCACTTCCCGTATAAATTGTTCTCTCCTCAATCGTCTAGCCGAAGCGTTAAATAGAATACTATGGTTATGTTGTATATATCTGGAGAAAGCGCTGTTCCGCAAGGTCATTCTATAAAGAGGTTGAATGTGATAGAGCGAAGCTTTAGCCTGCCTACTACTTTCCGGAAAACTGTGCTACAGTTTGACCAGAAATGAGTCAAATTTTACCTTCAAACGTCACCTCCATCTGTTACTTTCACTTTAACATGTTCTAATATTAAATTCTACAAATGCTGTGCATTCATTTTTCTCTCTTTTGGTGCGTATCGTTTTATTTTGTTGTGTTCTATTTTTTCTAGCTCAGATTTTATAAAGTTGGAACTTACGCTCGCGTATTGATGATGCGTTGATTGATTGAAACCAGAGATAAAGACAAAACATGTATATTTTTGCACGCTTTTACCGTGAGAACACTAATTTCTGATTGGACGAAACTACCGAAGAGAAAAAAGTAAGAAAACACGTGTTACCAGCATTGGGGAAGTATAACGTGCCGCGAGAGAACGCGCGCGAGAGGGGCGAAGCCGCGAGTTATGGAGGAAAAAGAAGAGCTTGCTGCGATCTCTTCCGCTTCGCCCAGACGAAGCGAAATAACTTGCGTGACTTCTCGCTGCTCCCCCAATTGACAGGACTTCATTTCATGGACCAATAAATTCGCTGGATACACTTTCGTTTACCTACCCTGTTCACCCTAGATATCGTGGAGCGCGCGTAAGAAAATAAAAACCGTAATAGATTTTTTAACCGCTAGCGCGAGGGTTAGGGGTAGGTAAATGAGAAAATATATATCCTTTGTCTTTTTTCCCTGGTGCTTTGCGCGCGTTATCGCACGCATAATCTAGAGTCCAGTGCATTTAGAACAACCTAGCGTAGTTCGAGAGCAGGGGCCTACATAAGGAAATAAAGCGTGGAAAATCTGGAGGAGATTCAATACTTAGTCAGGACTCTGACGATAGCCGACAGGGAGAAACTTCTTTTTAAGAAGGTGCATGGGTTGTGACATAATATTCAGACATCAAATATGTCCAACTTCACGTTCTTTTCCCTCTAGCGTTACGATAAAGAGTGACCCTTGATTTGAGTTTCGTGAAGTACAGGTTATATACCCCAAAATAAAATCACAGACATATTTGCGAGACAGTACGTATGCACGTATTTACGAGGCGTATTTCTTTGTTTCATTTGGGTCTAACGAGTCTACCATTTCCAAGCAGCCTCGTAAAGGTTAACACTACTAGAAGTGATTTCCTCCATAATCCTCGTGAACTCCAATGTGCTGTTCTACCTTGTTGTTTGAGCCACCAGTAATAAACGGACCGGCAAGGCGGTTGCTCCTTAACCTCTCTGCCATCGCCTACCAAAACAAAAAGCGCCGCAGAGACACGCGTATGCTTTTCTGATTAATATATTTCTTTGTGCCATTTCCATATATTGCATTCCGCATAATTATGTCATTCCGTAAGCCACACCACATGACATTCCACAAAGTAATTCCTCCTTTTACCCTCACTGCTTTTTGGCTTGTTTCCTATTTTCTCCTATGTTTTCCTATTTTCTATTCAAAGTTCCTATTTCGTCCTATTTTTTAACCAATGTCTTTCCTCTTTTCCTATTTTCTGAGAGTCATTTGCCACGTGACACCCTGAAGGTAGAAAAGTAAATTACTGTACGAATTTCAGAAATTAGCGCTACTCATTTGGTTCCTTAATTTTTTTATTTATTTTTGCATTTATTTTACAGACTTGCTGCTGCAAGAGAATTGTTTTCCAGAGAAAATGATGACCTGCAATTACATACGGTAAGCAAAATAATCTTAATTTTTAGCCTGCGCAGTTCACATGGCTCTTGTAGTGAGCTGCATGCTCACAAGTACATACCATGCATACATGGTTTAGGTTCACTCTGTCGAGAAAAACGACTACTGAATACTGATGCCTTTCCTGTCTCCCTCCTTAGCGGCCAGCTGTAAATTCTAACGGCATTGTGAAAGCCTGTTTTAACTGTGACTTAAAACTCTGTAATGCGAAGCTCTCTTGAGCGACCACCGCACACCTGATTGTCATAGATTGAATTAGGCGTGCTATGAAAAAGAATGAAGGAGAAGAAACATCACGGGAAATATTTCAGCGAGCAAATGCTAAGATACTGTACTCAAATTTACTTTTGCCCATGTTTCCGGTTAATGGAAAAAAGAAGAAGAGAATATATTTCATATGCATATACTCTTAGCTATAATACAGGTATTAGTTACTCGCATGAAACATGCAATATAGATGTGTGCAAAATATGATATCTACATAACGGGAATAATAAATGAGACCTCACTGAATGATCAGAAAAAAAAGCCTCAGAGATTTGACCAGAGTGAAATACCATTGTCCCCTTCTAGAACCAATTTTCGTAAACGACTGCTCTTTTATGAATTCCCACGGCAGACAATTTTTTCCCGAAGAAACTGTAAAAACGGATAAAATACTAATAGCGCACAATTTAAACTTCACATGTGGTGAATTGCGTAAAAAAGGAAGGGTTATCTCAGCTGGGGAACTGAGCCTTCGTATGAGTAATCAAAGCTACAACCAGTTGCAAAAATGTTGACACACTCTCATGAAAACACAACCTTTCTTGCTTCAAATCGCTGCTAGTCACAGGTCTGTGAGATAAAATACTGACCTCCCTCCTCCCTCCCATTCAAAGTTGTTCCTCCAAGTTTTGAGCATGATCTTGTATTGCTAGCAACTTTGATATAGGCCATTTAAGCCAAAATACGGTACAGTGTCTCAAGTACTTCTGCAACTGGTTCTAGCGTTTTGGTGATGTCTTTTTATCTCTTTCCTGAAAGGATAAGACTCTAGGCGAGACAGGCAGCTCCTCCGATGTTGTAGTAATAGAGGACTCTGACGTGGCTTCAGTGGAATCAGACAGTTCTGACGATACAATCGGGTCTGAGGACTCTGTTGGTACGCTTGGATCATCTGTCAGTGAGTATGTACTGGAATCAGAGACCGATGATAATCAGAGTCAGGAGGAGCGGTACTTCAAGGGTGACCCTCACTTACCAATTTTCAACTGGAAGGACTGTGAAGGTACTGAAGAAATAATCTCCGTCTTGATGAGTCCACCATCAGATATTGTCTGCAAATAGGGACCACTAAAGTGGGAGAAAAATGCATCATTTGTAATTGACACCAGATCCCTGAAGCATCCTACTGATTGGAAATCCGATGACCTGGGATCTTTTCATAACGTGGGATGTGTCAGCATAGGGTTCTTTGAGACCTCTGAAGAAGTCTGCTTTATTTCAAAGTCACGCCCACCCAGAAGTGCCCAGGCTATAGTTCAACTTAGGAAGACCTACTGGACCCACAGACTTCAAGCTGCATCAATAAGGTCTGAGTTGTGGAGTGGCCAGGGGAAAAGAGGAAGGTACATTTTACTGCAGTACGAGTTCGACGAGGAGGAGCACCCTGTAAGAAAGAAACCGCACGGCAATGCAAAATCCAGCAAGCCATTTGCAAGAACCAAGGCCAGTACTCTACAGAAAATAAAGGCTAAGAGCTTGTGCAAAGGTCCATCCCAGGTCTACGACGAAGTATTTGAAGAAGCAAGTGGCGTTCTTGGCTTTGAGTCTCTTGGAGACATCCCAAAAGGGCGAAAACAAGTAGAGAATTTGAAGTTCAATTCAAAAGCTGTGCCTCGTCGATCCAAAGACGAACTGTGCGATCTCGTTGAGAAGTCTAAACTAGACTCTGAGCCCTATATTAGGAGAATACAAGTAACCCCGGAGCCAGCTTGTATTCTGGCGACAGAGCAGCAGATAAAGGATCTTAAACGATTCTGTACCACCAATACCCTTACTCCTTCAGTCTTCTGGGTGGACACCACATTCAACATCGGCGATTACTACGTCACTGCAACAACTTACAAGCATCTGATGCTAACTGATGTAAAATATGGCGGTCATCCCACAATGCTTGGTCCCTGTATGCTCCACATGAAGCGAAAACAAGAGTCATATAATTTCTTGGCATCATCTCTGGTGTCCATTGATAACGAATTATCAATAATAGTAGCAATAGGATCCGACAGGGATGCTGCATTGAGGAAAGGTCTACAGCCATGTTTCCCAATAGCCACTTGGCTATCTTGTAAAAAACACGTAGAAGATGACGTCACACGAAAGCTACTTGAATTGCGCATTGGAGAGTCAGAGAGGAAGGAGTTTCTGCTGGATATCTTTGGAAGTGATCTACGAGAAGAAACAGGCCTTATTGATGCAAGCAGTTGTCAAGAGTTTGATGTTTGCTTGGAATCGTTGTATCCAGTCTGGATAAAACGGGAAATGGAGGCCAGGGGTCTTTCAAAGGAAGGGACGACAGAGTTTTACTCGTACTTTCTAACAAACGTTGCCTCAGACATGAAGACGACAATGATCAAGCCCGTGCGAGAGGGAGTTGGTTTGGGTGAGAACTTTTTTTACAATAACGACCCCGAATCCATGAAAGACAGAATCAAGAAGCGAAAAGGAAAGGGTTCCAGGAAACTGTCGTGGACTGCGTGCGTTGATCTGTTACAAAGCCTCGCGGAAGAGCAAGCACGCAACGGAGAAAGAGCATTGATTAAAGAAGGGCCCTACCAGCTGAGCGCTGGATTTGCTCATATGACAATCACTCCAGAGAAGTGGTTGTCGCTTTCTTCCCAACAGAAAGAAAGGAAAGTTTCTGTGTTTCGTTCGGCTTCTACTGGAAACGCCTTATGCAGATCAAGATCATCTCACTCAAGTAGCACTTGTACCACTTCACAGCACGTCCCGCCGTCTGAGGTGCACAATGAAGAGCCAACTGAAGAAGAGGACGATTCAGAGAATCCTGTGGTGGCCAAAACAAATTCATCGACTTCAGGTAATCTCACCGTGGCGGCAACAATGGGAATGCCTAAGTCCGCAGGTCGGAAACCAGGGTCCCGTGGAAGGTGCGACAAACGGCCAAGACACAGCCCTTGGCATCAGCGGTGTACGAAGGAGTTCACATGCCGTGCCTTTGTTACTGATGATGATGATGATGATGATAAGGTAATCAACGTTGACAGGCAAGAAAAATACCAGTTGAAGAGTTTGAAAGGCACCTCCATTTATGTCTGTTATGGCTGCGGGCAACGCATGCGTCCAAAGCCTTCCGAAGGAACAGGAAGAGATTTTGTCCCGCCTGCACCTTTCGATGTAGTATTCTATCGGAAAGAATTAAGAATGTACAAGAAGCCTTCAGGGGAGCTGACATACTCCATCACTCCACAGAATGTATACTACCACATGAAAAAGGCATGTATTCAGAAGAAAAATGGGAACTTCACTTCTGGAGACATTTCAATTTCCGAAGAACTACTCTCTTCCCTTACAACGGTTCATGTTAGTCAGCTACGAAAAGAGTTTGGACTTTCCTTTTAAAGACATTTTACTGAACAGTTAAAGTTGAAAAGCAATGTTTATGACGCTTTATGAGGTTTTAACTACAGTTCAGAACTTTGTTGAGTTTCTGCTGTTGTGAGAAGTTATTAGTATTGAACTGAAAGATCCTCTTAATTTAACGTTATGTTTATGTTAACAAATGAACCCTTCGACAGTGTGATCACCACACCCTTGTGTGGCTACAACGCAATATTGCCACTGTAACAAGAGGTTGAAGTAAATGTGTTTACGAAGGTTGAAAGTAATTCTCTTGTCGTAATAAGACAGCGGGAACCCATGGAGATCCTTTTCAACCTCTCCTCTCCCTACCCTGACTCTCATGGAAAATCCCTCACCAGTTCTCACTTTCTCTTTTTTTACAAAAAGATAAAGGGTGACACAAGATGCGTTATTAATCGTTTAAGAGTAAAGTTACAAAAATTTTACGCGCCTTTTAACGAAGTTTGTCGGAATTATTAGTATTTCCCTTGACCATTTGAATAAGAATTGAAACTGCATGAGTTGTCATTTTTCGATGGTTGGTATATGTAGAAGATGACTTATTTTCCGAACAAGACTTATTTTCCGAAGGAAGTCGTTTCTTGGGGTCAACTCCTTTCAGGCATTTGCAGAGCGTAAAAAAAGCACGACGGCGAAGTCTTGCAGCGCAATAAACCACTCAATGACGCACAGCATCGGGTAATTATTTAACTTCACTCGGCAGAGTACAAATACCCAAAAGTAGTATTATTAATATCTCACGATATTTGTTCTCCCGAAGACCGGTTTGATGGGTTTCCCATAAACGTCGCACATGGTAGAAAATGCATCGTTTCCCGAGGAAAATGTAAGAATAGTGGCCAAATTAAGAGCTTATTAAATATAACAAAGTTTCTCGCCGAGTAAAGTCGCACTGAATAACAATGATCGACATGTATTACAATTAATCACAACATGCAAACTTTATAAACTCAAATTACAACAGAGAAGATGTAAACAGACCTGATTGTGTATAATAGAGATCACAGAGATGGTGATGGAGACGATCCGTGAAACAAACAGCATTCATTAAATACAATCCCCACTGACGAACTGAACATTCTTCCCGTTTAGTTCCAGTTTTATGTGAGGAAACACGACAAGCGGCTGTTCGGGAAAATGAGCCCGCACTCATACCCCCGAAGGAGCTGCTCATGACACGTGCGATTTCCTTCTTTGGTACGTCACAATCAAGGTCAAGGGGTC
>JBBMOI010000015.1:5500000-5555000 GCA_038088405.1 Porites divaricata | reverse complement strand
TGCATGATCTTGTTATCATTTGTTATGCATCTCCTCAATTTTGTGTTTTCGCCCATTTAGCAAGCACAATATATTGATGTCAGCATGAGCGAGTTTCAAAAAACCTTTGAAAATTTTCAGTTCGCATGATTTTTCTTGATGTTTCTTTTACAATTTAATGGAGATATAAATTGAAGATACCGCAAAATGGAAAAGCCTCTGATGGATTTATCTCGAAACATGATACACTAAACGAACACTAGTAAAAATGAGGGGAAAAACAGTATTAATATCAATAAGCCATACGGAGTTAGTACTCATGTGATGAGAAGTAAACAAGGGCACATAGTGCGTTTCGCTCAGTCGCTTTAATATCCAAGGATTGTGAATAGTGTTTCGATATTGTTAAGCTGGTACAAAAACTTCGGAGGAATTATAAAGCGGCATAATTTTCTGCCATGAAGAAACGTTAGTCACGGATGAGACAAAAGGCAAACTCGAGCGAATTTTTAACTCATATTAGTATCACGGTAAAAAAATGTTATCGATCGTTTCATCTATTTACATTGTTTAAAGCGCGTGCGGATGAAAGCAACATAGGTCACAAAATGCAAAAGATTTTATTCTTTTAAGCTATAGAAAAATACGAAGAGAAAAATCTTAAAACCGAATATCTTTTATCTTGTGGAAAGAAATAATGCGTTTGAAAACGGTTTTCATGTAGACTGTAGACCGCAAATTAGGATGAGGCCCATGGATCGGGATCAATGGGCAGTTGGCTGTCATACCATACAATATTTCTGTCTAGGGTAAGCAGAAGCATCCCAGGGAATTCGCCTTTTGGGGAGTCTAGTTAGTTCCATGTTTCGTCTTCAGCTATACTGTATCTGGATTTTCTTTCTTTCTTACTTTCTTTCTTTACTTGAAAGTACGCACGTAAGATAAAGGCTGAACGAAAAAAACAACTATCGTATCATACTTACCTCGTATATGATCACTTTAACAACTTCACCGTATTTACCGCATTCATCAACAACTTCAGGCTGTAATTCATCATCTACCTCACCAGGACCTACCATATTCTACAAGACAAAAGTTTGCAAGAACGGCACTGCAACATTTTTTAAGAGTTGCCTGCCTCATTTGAAGGGAGACTACTCTTGCACTCGTCTTCTTTAATTCCAAACGACACCTGTCACGCTCTTTACAGTCCAACCTCTACTAACGGTCACCTCCCTCTACAATGGCAACGGCCACTAAAGGGCGTCTCCAACTGCCACTCCCGACAACGACTAGTTTTTTCAGCGACTGACAAAAAAGTCAATAATGGTCACGAAAATTGAACTGTATGGCACACGACGATTAATCGCAGGAAGTCTTTTAATTCATTTAAGAGTATACATGTAAATACAGTACTTTTTTTTTTTTCTCTAAAATCCTTTCCTAAAAAAATAAGTAGAGCATTTACCTTAGGCCGACTTTGAGTTAGGAAAGAGTAGTGGTAGCTACTTTTGGAGATTAACTTCCTTCCTTGTGTACAATACTTTACATAACGAATGTTGCGAGCCTTGCTTCTGTTGTCTTGTTGACATTTTGATTCAAAACATTACTTAAGCATTATTGTGCACTTATCTCTTTATATTATTTATGATTGCATAACCATTAAAGGCTACAGTGAGCATGAACTTTGCACAATAAACAGAAAAAAGATGTCCCCGACAAAAAAGACGTCATATTACACGTCTACCTCCTCATAACGGCCACCTCTCCACAACGGTGCCTTTCTTCTGTCATCAAGGTGCCCGTTGTGGAGAGGTTCAACTGTATTCAGAACAGTGATGGAAGGAGAATTTCCTAATTTTTTTTGGACAAACCAAGAGCAAATCTTTGCTGAAGTGCGTTCACTGTTTACATTTTTGCTGACTGGCATACGAGGTAAGCCATTTAGGGCATCGCCGTATACATGTATACAAATTACGTTTAGGCGTTGAAAGCATCGTTTAACTTGAGAAATTTGTGTAATTTTCAAGAAGGTCTTTGCAAACACTATCAAAGGAAATAGCAGTCACAAAAATATCTTCGAAATTCCGAGTTGTTAAATAGAATTTCTCCCGCGATATTTGGGAGATTAGGCTCATACTCTCAGAGACTGCTCATTTCAGTATATGCATTCAGAGATGTTATGTTTTTGATCAGACAGAGAACGATATCCGCGTGTTGATGAAAAAACAACTGATGAGAGCTTTACTTACTCTCAGGACAATGACTTTACTTGGATTTTTCATCACATTAGTCACTGGCTCTGCTTCTTTAAGGGCAGCTTTTGATTCTGTAGAAAGAAAAAAAATAAATAGAAATGTGGACCCAAACAGTCAGTTTCAAAATGCAAGAAAATACATGTAAAACCAAATCTTTATTCTCATCAATGTATCAGTTACGACGATCGAGCTACTTATTAGAGACTGAGAATCAAGTTTTCCCTCTACCTGTTATATTTTATTGTTTACTATATCGACAAAGAAACAAGTACTTTCAAGACACTTTAACCCATAAAAATCATTTTGAATATAACTTCTTATCTGCTCATTTCTTAAGAAATTGTCAACTTGAACCTGATGCTCGCTGCCTGCTGTGCAAGTGATTCTGAATCTGTCGGATTATTATGATACAAGTACACTATTATTTTGATGTCTGAAGAGTCTTTTACTTAAGGTGGCCCGAACTTATTTATAGATGCGTTGGTTATGTTTTTAAATCGCGTTTTTTGGAAGGAAAGTTTTGACCTATTTCTATGATTTCTGGCACTCTTAATAAAGAATGGTCGAACTTTAAGAAACTGTTATTTATTTTCTTGTAGGTATAAAAACGTTTGAGATATCGGCATATGTTTAAAACCACATTTTTACAAAAAATGTCAATAACGTCCAAACCCTAATAACCCTTAGAGCTCTCAATAGTGACCGTAGAACTCGCTGCACAAATGGCTTGTCAAATTTAACCTTAAAATGGGAAAGTTGACACGCAAATGTACGAAAACTGCCGACGGACTATCTTCTACCTGAAAGCGAATTCTTGCCCAAAGCTTTAGTTGCAAGAAACTGGGTAATCGAAAACAAATCTCAACAAAGCAAGATAAAGCATCTAAGGAGATCTCCTACCAGTTTTTAGCACCGAAGATTCCCGTTTTGAGAAGAAAATTTTTTTAAATGATGACATTGAAATACAAAAAAATACAGAAACATTCTAAAAGGGAAAGAGAACAAAAAAAGGAAACGGAGTTTACTCACATCAACATACGTAATACTAATTTACAATACACTGTAAAATGAAAAGAGCCAATTCGGCCCCAAAAATGGGGCCGAAACGGGTGAGTCCAGAACGGTACTGTTTTTGGGGCCAATTCAGCCCTATTGAGATGGGGCTGTTTTGGTACCAAAATTTGGGGCTAAATTGGCCCTTGCATCGGGGCCAAATTAGACCATGAAAAGGGTCAATATGGAAAACACTAGGGCCATTTTGGATTTTCCAGTAGCCAAAACAGCCCCTCAAATTTTGGCTCTCTTAAAAACTACCCCTCAAAAAGTAGCCGATTCAGCCCCATATCGGACCATTATGGTTTTTTTAATTTGGGTGGGGGCCTACAGATTTTTTTCCCTTAATTAGGTATTGACAAATAATGAAACCAAACTAAGGCTTATTTCAAACATTTATTCAGTTCTGCATAAGTTACTGTGATCTGTGTACATCATAACAACGCGTATTCCAACCTATTTATGTAACATTATCTTCGGTTAATCTCAACTTTTCAAGACTGAACATTTAGAATTATTGGAGGAATTAAATTGGCCAAGAGAGACACTTGTCTTTGGTGCGATCAAAGTAACTACTTCGTAACTGTTTTCACAAAAGACAAAGTCAAAATCATAATCAGCATCACAGGAACACTTAAAACCTACAGTGAAAATCAAAAATTGGAGTTGTAAAGGGTTTCATTAATTAAAGCTCACCAGAATTAATTAAGGTTTCTATTATAACTCCACTTTTGACAAAAAAAAAAGGATTGTAAGAGTTGGTCAAGTTCTCTTGCTAACAATTCTGACAATGTATATTAGATTGAAGCAAAAGAGTTGTAAGAGCAATAATGAACTAAGATGCTTTAGCTATATCAATGTTCAAGCTTTGATTACAACTCTGACTCTGTCTACCTTGCTAGTGCGAGCCTTTAATGACGACCTAATACTGTTGGGTGCTTTTCACTCGTGACAAAGTCAGGGTCATAGTCAGAGTAGTAAGAGCACTCATTACCTTGAGAAAATCAAAAATCAGAGTTGCAAGCCAGGGAAGTCATAACCAAAAGCTTGATGGAATTTGAGTCATCACAACTTTCTATTCTTCCGATTCTGCTTATTATGTAGAAAACCAGATTAAGGGTGGAATCGTTGAAGGATAAACCACTTACCAGTCAAAATTCTTGTTTCCATGCTTTATAGTTTTCACTAGATTTGTTAGTGTTTTATCTAGATCAACACTCTATGCTTTTGATTACAGTTCCGACTCTGTATCCTATTGGTAAGCCAGCCCTTATGACTTGGCAAATGTTTTAAACTATATTTTACTCCACGGATATCATGTTCACAAAATCTTGCCAAATCTTGGTCTATAAGGGTGAAAGAAAACTTCCATGAAAAAAATTTCGACAGTTTGGCTACACCTCACGAGGTTGTCCTGGATTTACATTCGGCAAGAACTGAGGCATTTGCCAAGTCATTTAAAAAGGGAGGAAACATTGACAAGTGTCTACCCCAGTCAACTTTCAAGCAATGCCTGAACTAGAAAAGTCATTAAGATGGCTTTGCATTGGGTGCATGATACATTAAATACATAAAAACACCCAAGCAATGCTATCGCTGCATCAATCTTCTTCTGAGGAAGCTGGCATACAACGTCTCCCTTTGTCACAACAAAATCCTGAATTTTCCTGTCAACATCTGCATCCCTCTGCAATAAAAACAAATGTTGTAATTTTAGAAATGATAATAACAATAATTAAAACACAACAAACAGTGCCTACACATAAAAAGTCAGTATGGTCATAACAATATTATTGTCAAAAAAAATATGTTGGTTTAATTACTTCTTTCCAGTTTTCAGGTATGCATGTAAGGTATACTGTACAAATAATATATTATAGTCTGTTGAAATTATGCTTACTTTAGGTTGTGGGTAAAAGAATGATAGCATAATTATGTCTAATACATTCACACATCATTGAGGAGGTAATTAAAGTGTGCTTGTCCTGATACAAGAAGAGTATTTTCAGTATTTCCCACCAATCAAGAAATTTTGCAGCTGTAAATCAAAATTCTTTAAGTATTTATGTAGCCATTATTATTCTGTGTGATTCAGTGTAGTCTGGTGACTGTAAAGGAATGGCCCCTAAGGGATGCCTTCATAATAAAAGCTAAATTGCATCAGTCTCCATTTGTCTGACTTCCACTTGAATCTGGGCTTCCCAAGCATTTAGGGTTCAATGTATGGTTGAGTTTGTAGCACTCCTGTCAGTGTGTTTTTTGTATTACAATATCAGGAAAAACATTGTATTCCCAAAACACTTACCTCTACAATAGTGACAACTTCCTCCCAAAGTCCTCTTGGCATCCTGATCAATGCCGCAGAACCTTGTTCACGACCAAAAGGATGCCCGGCTTTCTATTTCTGTCATAGAAGAAATGTTATTAAATTAAAACTGGTTCCCTTGGAGCACCAAGTTTATTCACAAACAGTTCTGGGTAATTCTGGGAGCAAATTGATTGACAGACCCTCTCACCTCAATCACACCTGCAGAATTCTGCAACCTAAAATTCTATTTCCTAATTTTATACATATTAATTCTATTATTATAATTCACATGCATTATTCTTTCAACCCTTTAAGCCTTAAGAGTGATCAGCATCAAATTTCTCCTTGTAATACCAATGCTTTGTACAACAACGTGTTCATGAGAATTATGGACATAATCACGCAATTTGCTTGATATTTCATCAACTTCTTCCCACTACCTCTGTAGGAAATGAATAGGGCCAACAAATGAGAATTAAAATTTTGATCTTAGGATTTAAAGGGTTTTAAATTTGTCTATTTTTAATGCATTTATTTTGCACTTATTTATCAGACAAGACAACTAATGTATTGGGAAGCCAAGTACTGAAATCTACAGTGTAAATGTATAACCAGACCACACCATCCTTACCATCTTCTTTAGTTCAGGTGTTTACTGTTGAAATGGCTTTACGGTTTTTTCATTCTGTTTATCATTCTCCCTGTTTTAAATAGGGGACAGTGAGGGGATGGAAGAAGTGCTTTTTAACTCCTCCACTGGCTTAACTACAGAATACAGGGTCACTTATTTCCTTATCATTAGAAAATAAAAGCATCTAATATGACTCGTTCTTCAAAGCCTTCCGACAAGGTGGACTTGAGTGACCCTGAATTCTGTTTAATGAAACGTGGTTAAAATAGCTCAGACTTTTGCATTGGTAGAAAGAAAGCGAATCAGGGTGGCTTACCTCGTCTTACTATCGGCTTTTTCCAGCAAAGTCTTGATTCTTGGAGAGCCTTTGTTATATTTGTGCCGTTCATCTCGAAAACGGTTGCGCTTCACGAGGCTTCTGTCTCTGATTCTTCACGACGAACTTCAAGAGCGAAGTGATGGATCAGCGACGGCTCATAGTTCGAAAATAATTAGTAACAACACCTTGAATGTCCTTTGATGCTATCGAGAAGTATAATACAAGACTCCTGATCCCCAAAGAAATTGGCCTGTTCGCAACCGTTGCACTACTTTCAAATGGACGCCAAAAGGATCAATCCAAAGAGCATGTGCAAAAGGAAAGCCCGCTGACCAGTTGTGTATTGTTTGCAGGCCGTCTGCCAGGCCCATTTTTAGTCGTAAAATATGTTTTCGATTGTGTACATGTCGTGTTATTTTTAGCCTGCGTGGCAGGCGTTCGAAATTTTAAAAACCTTTTACTTATAAATCAGACAATATATGTACATGGCTGGGTCTTTGTTTGCTATCAATACTGAGGGATATTGTACTGTAACGCCCTCCCAGCGTTTAGTTTGCGTGACGCATCATGTAATGTTATCGACATTGAAATTATGTGCAGAACATTCGGGAGCGTGATCGTAGTTTTGTTTCCGATTTGTAGCTTCGCTCGAGGCACAGGTTCGCTCGAAACCATGAGTTACCTTACAGTCTTTGACTGTCGTCACGGTTTTAGGTCTACGTTAAAGTTGAATTAGTTCCTTGCTAGACTAAACGGACTGTACTTTGGATTGTGTCAGACGTATGGTTTCGATATGGTTACTTCAACTGAACACCGCGGTCTCCTTGCGCCCCTTTTGACGGCAAAAGGCGGTCGCTCCGCATAGACCTTGTTGGGGCCAAATCGGATTTTTATTGGCCATCGGAAGGGCCAAATTGACACCGGGAAGTGCCAAAGTAGCTTTTAGTGTAGCCAATTCAGAAATTAGATGGGCCGAATTGGTACCATCTAGAACTGTTTTGACCCTTTCTGTCCAAAACGACCCAGCATGTTCCAAATCGGCCCTCGAGAAATTGGGGCCGATTTGGCCTTAGGGGTCGATTCGGCTCTTTTCATTTTACAGTGTATCATTGCTTACAATTCACATTATTAACTTAATTATTACTTAATTACACGTGAGAAGGCTAAGGGAGATAATAATTACATCAAGTTAATCTTTCTACTTTCCATTGTGCTTTTAAATTATTTATAAATTGCGTACAGTTAAGGGGCACCACATTAATTTTACAACTATACACATACTTTTGAATAAACAGGATGAGTAGATCTAGTCGGCGTCTAGGGATATATTTCTGCATCAGAATTTGCTCAGGGGAAAGATTAATAAGAGTATTGTGGGACGCATTAAACCATGATAAGATTTCATGATGAAATTTAACATTTGCAGGGCATTGTAAAAATGTATGTTCCAGTGAATCACTGATCACAAAGATCACCATTTCTGATTTTGAATTTTTTAAGTTCTTTGTTGGTTACTAAAATTCTATGGAAGATTTTGTAACCAAATTCTCTTAATTTATTGTCTTTAGTCGATTTATAAATTGTATTGAAAGACTGTTCCCAACTAGTGGCAAAGTAAGGAAAGAAGCTAAATCAACGTTTAACAGCAGTAGGCTCTGTAGTTTTACCTTCCTGAAATAAATTGTAGTAGTTCTTACATCTCAGTTTAGTCAAGGAGAGTGGCCTATTGCCAGAAAAGTAAAAAACCTCTTGTTCCTTAAGTAGGTCTCTTTTCGTTACGGCAATTTCTTGAGCTGCTTTCTTCAAGTAACTTGGAATCGCAGCAATAAGTTGAAAATATGCCATTAAAGATGTGAATATTGTTCATCGTGGTGTCAGATAAGAATGAACGTTTATTCGTTTGTCTCACGATAGAATCGCTTTGAGATATTGATCGCGACGTTTCGACTGCAATACTGCTAGTCTTCATCAAACAGCCTTCTTACTACCAGTGTGTACAGAAAGCCCACACACATTGATCAATACTTAGCCTATGACTCACACCATCCTCAGTCAGTGAAGCGTGGTATTGTTAAGTGTCTATATGATCGACCCAAACACCTCATAACAAAACCATCAGTTATCTCTGAAGAAAAGAAACATTTATCATCGGTACTTGTTTCCAACGGTTATCCTTCCTCGTTATACGAAAACTTGCTAAAACCACAAGACCAACAGCCAACAACAAACCCACGCAGGAATTTAAATCTACTGCGGTTTTACCCTATATTAAAGGTGTATCAGAGGTTCTTCGCCGCTGCCTACAACAACAAGGCGTTCGCACCGTCTTTAAATCTGACACAACTCTTCGGTCTTACTTAGTACGACCGAAAGACGCCCTAGAACCAGGCAAACAAGGTGTTGTATACAGAATTCCATGTGAATGCGGCAAAGTATATATAGGCGAAACAGGGAGAGCAATGCAAGACAGGATAAAAGAACATGACAGAGATATACGGCTTGCTCATACACAAACCTCCGCAGTTTCGGAACACGCAAACGAAACGGGGCATCTTCCTTTATGGAATCAAGTCAAGTTTATCGATCGTGACCCTCACCGATACACACGTAGGGTCAAAGAGGCTATCCAAATAAGACTTCATTCTAATAACATCAATAGAGACAACGGAATCGAAATTCCTGAGGCATGGATGCCTACGATCAGAAAGCATAACAGCCGTTCAACTACAAAGCGGACCCGTGAGGGAACATCATCTGCTAATCGGAATAATAAGGATCGAAATACACCAATCACAGCGAACCAACGTGCATAAATAGCTACACGTAAACAATCGACCTCATCGCCTGATGAAGACTATCAGTATTGCAGTCGAAACGTCGCCATCAATATCTCAAAGCGATTCTATCGTGAGACAAACGAATAAACGTTCATTCCTAAGTTGAAAATATTGAAGAAAATTCAAGGGACAAGAATTTTCCTTTTTCGTCTAATAAGTCCTGAACAAAACAGATTCCTTTCTCAAAAAGATGTGCCCAAAATATAGATTTATTCTCTATCGTGATTTCCTTGTTATTCCAAAGAATGAATTCACTTCTATAGACATCAGGGTGACCTGTACGCAGTTTCTTAAAATTATCCAACATTTCACAGTAAAAGAGAGGAGGTTGTTTGTCTAAGAGTTTAGAATCATAATTACACTTCAGTAAAAAAGGTAACCCTCCATATCTGTTAAAGGAGTCATTTGGGATTGCTTGCAATGATTTATTTGTACGGTTTAAAAACCTGCCGAGCCAGCTCAAGCGTAAAGATTTAACCACTGTGCCAAAGTTAGGAAAGTCAAGTCCGCCGGTTGACAGAGATTGATATATAACAGATCTTTTTATTTTATGATTTTTGTTTTTCCACAAAAATTTTGTTATTTTTCTTGTACCCTTTTAATAACCATTCTAGGAACATGCAGCATAGAGGCTGCATAAACTAATTTAGACAAGACGCTGTGGGAGCGTACATTTCGGCGTGGTCGTACTACGCGTATGATACTTTTAACATGCGTTATTGCAGCTAAACAACCGTCATCATATCCCACCAGAGAAAATAAATCCTTTACTCTTTACTACTACTTCTACTATACAGCCTATGCAGCGTGTTGCAATCCACAACAAAAAACCTGTCAGTTCATGACAATGTTTTGAAATGCAAACCTTCAACACAGAATTACTCTCAGCCAAATTACAACGTAAGACACCAGCGCTTACAGCCCGGACTGTAATGTTTATGTCAGCTGCACTGACACTGACACTTTGAGGAAGATCGTCCGGCAATATGTCTTTTGTGAAAGGTTTGAACCCAGGAGTCATTTCAAAAGTAGGTTGAGTTTGATCGTCCGGGTTAACGTAGTCCTGAATAGGACTGTTGTTGACAGTGACTGACGTTTCGACAACCTGTGCGGTAGTCATCTTCAGAGTCAAAGTGAGTTGTATCACGTCAGTAGATGGTATTATATACTCTGGTTATTGATCTGATGGGTCAATAAAGTCAAGATGTTATTGGTCGACTGTCAGTGAAGCCGCGATGTTATTGGCTATGAAGACTCGTAATCAGTAATTGGCGCGTTTCGATCCGTCTATTGTCACAGTTAAGCAGTCGTCTATTGTTAGTTAAAATTGTCAGTTCTCCAGTCGATCTCTCGTAGTTAGTTTCGCTTCATCCCGTCAATAAGTCGTTTGTACGGCGCTGGTAACTGTTGGCTACGATTCAGTGGCGTCTGTTCTAAGTTAGTGAACCAGCTTTCCAAAGTAAGACGTTGATGGTAGTCTGTAGAATACGTTATACATGTCGCAGAGTCCCAGTCAATTTGATGTTTCGTCTGTAAATGATGCTCAGCAATGTGATTGTTGACGTCACCATTCCTCGTTGCTCGTTTGTGTTCGGTCAGTCGCCTGCTAAGGTTTCTGCCGGTTTCACCAATGTAAGAAGCCTGGCAGTCGCAGCATTTTATCTTGTATACTGCTCCCTGTCTGTCCTCCGGTTTGTCTTTGTCCTTGACATTAGTAGGCAGGCGTCGTAAAGTGGTTATGGGTTTGTGTGCAACACGTATATTGTAAGGTTGTAATATACGTGCAATAGTTTCAGAGGTACCTCTGATGTACGGTACAGTAGCTGTCGTAACAGGGCCAGAGCTGACGTTCGTCTGAGTGTCAGTGTTGCTGTGGGTGTTCCGTCTAACAAAGTCCGTGTTGTAATTGTTCTTACTAAAAACGTTGTGAAGATAATCAGTCTCGTCTTGTAGGCTGTTAGGTGAATCGCAAACTAGTTGCGCTCGCCTCGTCAAAGTCCGGATAGTAGTAGCCTTGTGAGAGGTCGGGTTGTACGAAGACTGGTCTAGTAATCGGTCGGTATGTGTCGGTTTTCTGTAAACAGTCGTTTGTAGTTTGTTGTTGTTGCGAGTGACCAAGCAGTCTAGGAAAGGTATCTTACCATTTTCTTCGATCTCCTTGGTGAACTGTATGTCCGCGTTCTGTCTGTTAAGGTGTTCGTGGAAATCGTCGATTCCGTCTTTGTGTACGGCGGTGAATGTGTCGTCAACGTAACGTAACCAGATAGGTATAGTTCGCGTGTAGGTAGCTAGGGCTTGTTCCTCGATGTTTTGCATGACAATTTCTGCTACAACAACAGAAACTGGAGAGCCCATAGCTGTACCGTGTAACTGTTTGTAGCGTTTCCCGTTGTACTGAAAATACGTCGAAGTTAAACAGAGGTTTAGTAGGTCCATGATGTCGTCTGTAGGTAGTGGTAGTTCAGCAGCAGAGTTCTTAATAGCGTTCTAACTACGAGAGATCGACTGGAGAACTGACAATTTTAACTAACAATAGACGACTGCTTAACTGTGACAATAGACGGATCGAAACGCGCCAATTACTGATTACGAGTCTTCATAGCCAATAACATCGCGGCTTCACTGACAGTCGACCAATAACATCTTGACTTTATTGACCCATCAGATCAATAACCAGAGTATATAATACCATCTACTGACGTGATACAACTCACTTTGACTCTGAAGATGACTACCGCACAGGTTGTCGAAACGTCAGTCACTGTCAACAACAGTCCTATTCAGGACTACGTTAACCCGGACGATCAAACTCAACCTACTTTTGAATATGTCTTTTCACACCCATCACATTGTACAGTGTATTCCGGTAAGGATTTAAACAGACTAACACATTGCATAAACTGCTAAAGCACAGCACTGTTTACAGGAACATTGGTACCTATTAACATTTGATATACACACTCAGTGATCTTGGTAATTCAAGCAATCTGATTGGTTAGCTATATCGGACTATGACGTTATATTCACCGCGCTAGGCGGTGAATATAAAGCAGAACAAAATCGCTGTCGTGAACTGGGTGTTTTGCCAAAGTTTCATAGTAAAGCCTTTTTGAAAATACACGAATATCCACTGCTGATGACTTTGAAGGCAAGAAAAGACTTCATGGTGTTTAAACAGCGTGATTTATTGTGAAGTGGTTTACTGTAGCTGACTTTTGTACGCTCGAAGCTATGTTTACCACGACAGAGGAAAACGAGGTCGCTTTGTCACTGTTTTGTGATTTCGGGATTTTCTCCCAAGACCCATTTTGCTATAAATAGAACTTAAGTTATGGAGAAAAGAGGAAGGCAAATATCTTCGAAAATTGTACGTGCCAGCAAGTTAACAAGGCAAAGAACATTGGAGATGAACAACGCTCACCTTGATCGTAGCCGCTGTTAACAGCATTTGCAAGAAGCGACAAAGAAAACTTTCTCATTCGGTGAGTTGACAGAAACAAATAAGCTCTACTTTTCTTCTTAGATTTGGGTAGTAATTTAAATGTTCGGCGTTTTCTTTTAAACCGTTGAAGCTAAAGCTTACAAAACTCGACACAAAAAGATCAAATCTATCATTTTCCATGTTTTAAGATACTGTAAAGATCTAACTTTTGCGCATCCACTGTTTACGGCTTCGTGTTCACGCATGAATTCACCCGTCAATCAAACTAATCGTTTTTTAATGGTTTCCTTTCTGATTCTGTTGAGATCACCGTGTGAATATACTAAAACAATTATTCACCTCAGGTTCAGTTAATATTGTTGAATAATCCCCTCGACTTCGTCTCGGGGATTATTCAACAATATTAACTTCGCCTTCGGCGAATAATTGTTAATATATATTCAATACTGCTTGAAAAAAGATCAGCTTCAAAGTTGGTAATATGTACACCTTCAAGCTCATATATATCCTCATTTCTGTCCTGGGCCCAGTGGCTCGAAGCATGGTTAGCGTTAACCAGCGTTTAATACCATGACAACGTATTGGTTTTGATACTGCTTAACCAATGGTTAACGCTAACCATGCTTCGAGCAACTCAGCCCAGACCGATAACTTTCCCGAGAAAAAAAGCAAAACTCTCTTGTTTAGAGCATTGATTAAAAGAGAAATTCTTACCAGTCGCGAAGTCTTGTAGAGGAAGCTTGCACGCAAAAATCAGTCTTTGTTTTGCAAATAGATGCTTTCCAAAATACGGGTTTTTCTCGCTTAAAATGACAGCTCAAGCGAAACAAAATTGACACAGCATGTTTCGAAAGATTTTTCAAGTTTTAACCAACCAGAAATGGGTAGATAAAGTAACCTTGTCGAGTTTTTCAACACAAAACCTTTTTCAAATTCGTGCTTACGTGATTAGCGCGAGAAAAGCAAAACATCTTGACGTCACAACGATGTTTACACTCTCATGCAAACAGGCCTCTCGGCCAATCAGCGAGCGCGTACTATCTTAGTTATTTTATAAACAGTAGTGATACCCCTCAATTCGGGTATCGTGCATGCCACAAGTATAAAGCTTAGTGATACTTTCTCCACAAGGTAAGAAGTGTCAAGAGGGGTCCCACAGGGCTCTATTTTAGGACATACATTATTTAACATATTCATGATTGACCTGGCATACGCAATTAAACAATCTAGAATTGTCAACTATGCAGATGATACAAAAATCCATTGTTCCAGCAAAGATGTTCGTGCTGTCCAAAACAACCTTAGTATCGATCTTGAGAATGCTACTTCATGGTTTATTCAAACTGGCATGAAAACTAACCCAGATAAATATCAGGCTATGGTACTTGGCAAAACGGAAGACAAATCGAACTTTACATTAGCTGATAGTGACATTAAAACCACAGAAAAGACTTGCCTTCCGGGGGATGTCCTTGACAACGCGTTACCATTTGAAAAATGGTCAGTTAGAAGTATTGTATTGTGAACTGTATTCGCCGTAGGTTTCTGATCACCCAGTTTCTTACAACTGAAGTTTTGGCCAAGAATACTATTGCAGATAGGAGATAGTCTGTCGACAGTTTTGCTCTATTTGTGCGTCAACTTTCACAAATGAGTTAGCGTTGCATTTTAAGGTTAAATTTGACAAACTATATGTGCAGCGAGTTCTACGGTCACGATTGACTTCAAACTTGCAGATATAAAACGAGAGAGCTCTGAGGCCTATTTGCTGAAGTTAGAGAAAAATCTGTCTTAGGGTTTCGAAATTATTGACCTTTTTCGTAAAAATGCGGTTTTAAACATATGCCAATATTTCAAACGTTTTCATATCTACAAGAAAGTAAATAACAGTTTCTTAAGGTTCGAGCATTCTTTATTAGGGATGCAGAAAATCATGGAAATCGGTTAAATCTTTCTTGCGGAAAAACGCGATTTCAAAACATAACCAACGCGCATATAGATAGGTTCGGGCCACCTTAAGTAGTCAACGTTACCTTTGTCCTGGTTGATTATCTTTCCACCGCGCTTGCTTGTTTTTTCCACTTGAAGACAAGTATTAATTCCCTGTTCTTGTTTTCCTAAACCTACGTAATGAATTAAAGTAAGTTAACATAAATAGAATTATCCTGCAACACCAGTATAAATGTAATTTGCTCATTATACCTTGCCCGTCTTTCCAGCCATACTTTGCCATAATCTGAGATGCCACAGGACTAAAAAATAAAAGAAAAAAGAGAGAGAGAGGGAGAGGGGAAGAGAGGATCAGTTACCAAGGAATAAGAGAAACAAGATTAGTGGAAAATGTCTTTCTCAAGCACCATTGGACCTCATCCTCGGATCTGCAATAATGGGCACATACCACGAAAGACAATCAATGGCTTTCATTGTTTCCTGACCTTTTCACCTTTCCACAATTTTTGGTGATTGTTCCCTTTGAATCAGCATTGTCTGGGGGAGTGAGGATATGACTAGCATGCAGGCATGCCGGCAAGGCAGGTGTCCTTTCTCTGCTTGTTGATTCCTTCCACAGTTGCAGTCACGTCGTAAGAGCTTTTCTTCACAATTCGTGTTTTGCCAAGCAGATGACCGCATTAGCCTTGCCTTTGCGCGAAAACAAGCACTCGTCCCAGGCCGCCCAGGAATACAAAACTTACCTAGCCTCAAGAGTTTTGTCCACGGTTGTAAAATTTCAACGTGTGAGTAAAACACAAGGTAGTGATAATCAGTTCATACCTGGCAGCAAAACCAACATTTGGTTTCTCTCCACTTGAAACAGGCCACTGCTCAAAAGGTGCTGGGGCTGAAAAAAGAAAACAATTAAGACAAAATATTAGAATTTACAGACATGAAAGATCTAACTCTACATATTCCTTAGATATTGAAGGCAAAATACTAAAAATGGACAATGTTATTTACATTTGAATGTTTAAAAAATAGGTAAAAGAGAAATCAACACGAATCCTCTCAGAAAGATGTTTAATTTCACAGCTTTTGTTTCCAATTTCATTATAAAGATATCATTACAGTATCTTTGAAAAGACTCTTGCATTGATTATAGCGTCATGACACAGCTTTCCTTAATAGGAAGCATGGTCAGATGGCGGACATTAAGGAGTTTTATATACCTGACTCCTCCATAAGAGCTGGAGGAGGTGCGATTGCTGCTCCACCACCATACCGAGAAGGACGGCCATGGCTGTCATCGTCATCATCACCATCACCACCTCTCCGTCTTCCCCTGTCTCTGCCTCTGTCTCTACTGTTGTAATCACGGTCACGATCTCTGTCTCGATCTTTGCCACGATCACGATCACGATCTCTGTCACGGTCTCTTTCCCGTTCCCTGTCTCGATCCCGTTCCCGATCTAGGTCACGATCCCGATCTCTATGCCTAAATGAAATTCAAAGCAGAAAGTGTCAAGCTCCACTAAAATGACCGATTTCCCTTAAATATTATTACTTCAATACACATCAAGTTTTGTGATTAGTCTCACTCATAACAGAGGATTATGCTATGTGTTTGGAGGAAGAAAACTTAAGATATACCTGTGATGTACAATCTTACTTGTATCTTAACTTAGGAAGCGTTGTGAGCAAAATTATTGGCATACCTTTCTCTGTCATAATCACGATCTCTTGACCTCTCTCCTCTGTCTGATCTCTCTGACCTTTCACTTCTCTCATTTTCTTTGTCTTCGCGGAACTTTTGTTGCACAAGTTCATATTCATTTGGCCTCATTGGATCATACTCATCAATAATGACAGCAAGTGAAGCCTCTGTTTCTATGAATGGTTCTGGCACCTTGTGTACATCAATATCCTAACAGAAATCATCGAAAAACAGCTAAGGTTTACAGATGTTTTCACTTCAATAACGTACTCCTCAGCGAAAGGCTTATGCACCTATCAATGTAAAGCCGGCGGAGGGGGAGGCAGGGCATTTTTCCCTGCCCACAGGCAAATCATTCAAGTCAAATGCACAAAAATGTCCCCACGCCTGGCTGCACATTCCTGCCATTGACTTAACTTTTACCTACGTTCTGGTTTCTAGTAAAATCAATAACTGACATCTTTTATTGAAATGTGACAATAGTATCCAAACATTTCATTCCCGTACAGAATTGTAGTCATTTCAAAACATACGGATTCACCTTATACTGAGCTCAATCTAAATGGCCCTGTCCCACGGATACGTTCATATAAGAGTGCGTTCTTTTGCGAAAAGCACCAAATAAAAAATAATTCTTAAAGGTCTTGACTCCTGAGACACTCACTTCCGCATTATCTACAAACAGGGTCACGAAAATCCCAAATCCAGAATTGTTAAGGTTTTATCGCCCTCAGGTTAAAGGTCTCCTCAAAATTAAACTTCTCTGCACGTTTTCAACCTGATGGAGTATTCCGTTTTGAAAATAGAGCTTCCGTTTACTTACATACTGCAATATCTTAAAACGTTCAATTGATTCCAGTGCACGTCGGGCGAAGAAAGATTCACATATTCCCGCCCCTGAGAGAACAAGATTAAGTCAAATGCCCCTCCCCATTCCCTGCTTCTCCCCCTCCCCCCGCGCCGGGTTTGCATTGATGGGTGTATTAATCAGAGCTGTCATTTACTATCGTAAATGCACATTTCAAGATGTTTCCTAGGCATCACTCTCCATCGTTACGTTCATTTAACACACATTAAATTCAATCCAAAACATTCAAGTGGCTCCACTGTGAAATAGTGCCATTTTGAAGCTTTCCAATTATTCGCTCTTACTTGCTACTAAACTGACAAAACTGCAGCAACAAGTTCATCTCAATTTTGGCTATCTATTCCTTTTTTTCTATTTGCTGTTGGCACTTTTTATGTTTTGCTCAATTTGGCCAAACACAGTGACTGAATTTGCCTAAATTTGTGTCACAGCTCCTTTAAACAAGTTTGTGAACATTTTGCTCTTTTGGAATCCGGTGTGAATTTCTTTCTTTTGCACAAGTCTTTCAGTTTCTGATTCTCCGCATATTTTATTATAGATGAATATGGAGTATTAAAACACCAAAGAAGGGCCAGTTTTATAATCAGTTCACCGTTAAGTCTGGGCGGATTCTGAACAAAATTTAAGTTTGTTTAAAATTTGTCAAGAAAACAAGTCTTCCATTTCCATGTTTGATGATCCGAAAGCCTGAAACCGGTATTAAAGTTGAACTTGAACAAATGGAACCTGAATTTCCGTTTGAAACATTCCGACTAGGAAAACAGGAATGCCTTTTCAATCGCTCCTCTTGTTTTTGGAAATTTTACACTGGAACAGATGAAACCAACTGATTTTCTGGAAACTCAGAAAGAGATATTTATAAGTCCTCTGTGAAAGATGCAAATTTTGGTGCCAGCCGAATTCAAATACAAGCAAGCCTGGAACACAATTAGCGACATAGGAGATGTCTGCATTAGGGTGCAAAGAAAGTCAGTTTTACAGCCTGCCAATCGGGGAAGCTGTAGCTAGCATGTACTAGCCCACAAGACATTTCAACTAGCCCTAAAACCCTTTTTGACTAGCAGGATTGATTACAATCCTTCTGTAATTTGAATTTTCCCTAAAAACAGCACTTGCCCGTCGTCCAAGTTAAGAACAAAAATCACTAGCCCTTGAGCAAAATCCATTAGCCCCGGGCTATCGGACACGACTTTCTTTGCACACTGCTACATGCAGGCTAGAAAAATATTTTCCACGTGTATAATAAAGTCTGTTAAGAAGAACTAAATCACAAAAAAATTATTTGTGATGCCTTGCTTATTATAATTTTTACATAGCAGGATATCAACCTTGAATCATTTGTCCACAGCACTATTTTTGTTTTAAAATGGTACAATCAATACACTGTTACAGTAGTTACTGGTAATAGTCATTTAGGCCAAGAGCATTGGAGCATAGAGGAAAACTTAAGACTGAAAGACTTGGGAGAGCTTACTGGTATTTCTCTGCCATCCAGATCGGAATCCTACAAAATAGTAATCAAAATAAAGCTTAGTTCAAGCAAATAATAAAACCCTTTTTAGCTTGACAATTTAAAAGTTATTAACTACAAATGGGATAATACATATACATGTATATAGCTTGTAAATGCAATGGCATGCAAATTTGCATTAAATTCTTTCTTAAAGCGTTTCCCAACCAATTAGTATATTTTTATCACATGCTTGTTTACAAAACAACAGCAATCCAATACATTACACTGTATTATACATTTTCAGGAAGTAGAGAATTTTATCCAAAAACATGAAACGTAATGCAGAGGCAACTATCGGTAAATTCTAGCCTAGGAGATGCAATAAAATTATAAATAAACAGTTTTTGCTGATCTTGATTAAAACCAACTGAAACGGCGACGTTATCTTGAAAGAAGGATTCACAAATGACTTAAATCAGGTGGATTACAAAACTTCTCGATGAGACTAGCATGGAAAAACATCTCTCCAAAAGGTGTCCGCGCCATCCTCACTACAGCAACGCCTGTTTAAAATTTAACTTGCAACCAGTCCTTCCGCGGCGTGAGGCTCAGTCCTCGCGCTGCTTAATCAATAACCGGTGCACTCGGCTAATCGGTGACTCGCTCCTGGTCGATTTCAGCTATGGACTCATGCAGTTCACGTTCAGCGCCCACGAAATTTGCGCTATTGTCGCTTAGAATACGCACTGGGTTCCCTCGGCGGGCTCGGAAACGTAGAGGTGCCATGATAGCCACGAGTCAGTGTCAAGGTTATGAGTGACTTCAAGATGAACAGGCAAACATATTGTTTCTCCACTCTGTTACGACCAACACAATCCCGGAACGGACCGGCATAATTCAAACCCACAGGCTGGAATGGTGTGCGTACTCCACCAAGTCGTACTGCTTGCAAATTACTCATTTTCTGGGTAAACGGCCTGACATGGCGTCGATGACAGACTGGGATTTTGACAGTGTGATTCTTCACTTCTGCGCGACCATGTAAGATCCAAAATTTCTCTCTCAGATGATTGAACACGTGTTCTACTTCCACATGGATCAGCTTTTGGTGATAGTCAGTTACGAGGATAATCGGATGTTAGGCTTCCTAGGGTAATTCAGCCTGGTCAATTCGTCCACCAAAACGCAGAACTCTATCCACTAACTGAGGGTCATGGCTGGTGATACGACTTCTGCATGGAACAGGGCGTCTTTTCGACAATGATTCTACTTCGGCTGGAAAGTGGTCTCTCTGCAACCACTTGATCCAGTATAATTCGGCTTCCTTTAGCTCGAGAACGGATTAAGTTCCTTGAATACGTTGCCCTTTGTTTTGCACGTTGTGGCAGAAGCGTTGAATGCAGGCTGTCACGAAAGGAAGCTTGATCCAACTAGTATAAGCTCTTTAACTCAGTCTCGTCTGTTGGGGGCGTAGGTATCGGTACGTCATCAATCGGCCATTCTGATTTGTCGCACTTTAGGAATTCTGGACCCTTGATTCAGGTAGCGATATCTGCAATATTCAGATTTGTATGCACATGATGCCGTTGTGTTGCTTTACTTTCAGTCAGCAGCTCAGTCACTCAGTTGGCAACAAACGGAAAAACGTTTCTAGGCTCTCCAGGAATCCACCAGAGCGTTGTGGTAAAGTATGTAAAAAACTTAGGTCATCCATGCTTAAATCCAGCTACTCACAGACAAATATAACAAGGCGCACGGCAAACTGACAACCAATTTACTCTCCTCAAAGTATGGAAATTGTCTTCGAGGGCATAAATCGCGTCTTAGCCATAAGTAGATGACACACAGTTTCTCTGTCAGTAGCTCGCAAGTAGGTAGCGGTTGCACAGGTGTCTTCTGAGGCATCACAAAAGACAATAAATTGTCTCCAGTAATCCATGTCTGACCTGGAAGACTGTAGATGTATCGAGGAACAGTAAACGAGTTTAGGGGCCACTCAAGATTCATATCTGCAAGCAGCTGGTCATGTCAATCCAAACCGTGAGATCAAGTTCATTAATGCAAGCCCCAAGCGGGCTGACCGGACATCCCACCTAAAACCCTACCGCGAACAAGAGGTAATTTCCCTAACTCCAGCCCTCTTGTCTGGAACAGCCCTTTCTGTTTCCGGCACTGTAGCTAACACTTCTGGTGGAGAAGAAATCCACTTACGCATAACAAATCCTCCCTTAGCCATGAGAGCTGTAACGTCCCTGTGCAAAGTCACTGCCTCTGCCTGGCTTCTACAACACGTGTATCGATGAAAATGTTACGCCTGACCACGCCAGCTGCGGTAGGCGATTCTTCCTGGTTGTCTTCTATTCACAGCAAAGTTAACTTCGCAGGGCGATGACTTGTCTCCAAACACTAGGCAGTTCATTTCATATATGTCTGGCGGTCCGTTTGTCTTCATATCACGCCACAGGTACCGGTGGAACTTGCAATCTTTCGGTTTCAAGTGTACATGACAGAACATACACTGTATCAGAAACATCTCAGGAGAGTGCGACGACTTTCTTTCTGAATCTCAGCAGAATAACTGACAGATCGTTGGAGGCTCATACTTTGAGGAGAGTAAATGGGTTGTATCAAGGCAGTCAATAAGGTAAATGCCTTCATGCTTTGCTGCCGAACCAAATACCACTCATGGCAGTGGTTTATGGGGCAAGATTACTGGGTGATGGGGGGTAGAAACCAGTGCTCTGCGTCGACTGGGCACTCTTTATTGCACAGTTTGCGGGCGAGCCCTTTCTCAACGTAAAGAAGTATGACTTATCATAACCTTGGCTAACTTTGGGTCTCGTCTTAGACGACGTTTAATAGATGCCAGAAGTTTAAGAGCTGTCTCGGTTATCAGGCAACGGTGGTCGATTAGCTTTCCACAGGAGTCCCAGTTCGGTATGTCCATCGCCCTATTCTTACTGCGGATGTATGCTGGGGCTGCCCTCAACCGAACACCAAATGTACCCACCTCCTAAAACATGTGGAACTGGTTGCTGATGTCATCCTCAGCCTCTGCTACGCGCATGAAGAAAGTGTCTTCCTGGACCACTGGTAGATGAAATTGCTCCAACGATCACCCAACCGAGTGGCGTCAACTCAGCATATGGGTCAAAGTGATGTCCGTGACTGACTTCACCTGGACCATTAAAGGCCCATGTTCACCCTAGATGCATTGCGCGCCCTGTACTCAAGAAAAAAAACATTTCGCGTAGTTGAAAATCGCTGCCTTCAGTGTGTAGAGTCAATCCTTGTTAATCTTCCACAGTTCGCAAAATTTGGTTTAAAAAAAGGTCTAAACAGGTGCTTTTGGTATTTTTCTTTACATCTTTCTGGATTTTTTGGTCTGGTATGGAGCCTTTTTGTTTCTGTGAGTGTTTGTTTCACTGCAGTACTTTCGATGGCGGCGCCATCGAAACGTACGGTTGGAAGACCGCATCAACCGGGTCGCCGAAGTACATTCGTCTCCGTGGATCTGTTTTTTTAATCTCTGGAGAGATGGGAAAGAAGCTCTTGGCTGCAAGTACTACAGAAAGCGTGCTTGCCGAGTTCCTTCTACATCGAATGTTGATGTTTAATTGTAAACAAAGGTGCCGTTGAAATCAGTTGAAAGCAATACAAGCGAGTCAATCTAACACGAGCAATGCTTTATTTAATTTAACCTATGAAGCGAGTGATATCCTTAACGTAAACTGATCGTCTGGCGTATCGCTCTAAAGTAGCGAGAACTATTATTAGCAAACCAGTCCTTAGCCAAACCTAAAGAAACTGTAACACAATGATTACAGCGACAAGACTGTAAGCAGTGCTGATTCGACGCTTTGCAAACACAACTTCTCGCTTATTCTTTCGAGAACACAAACCGACGCCTCCTAAGAATTAACACACAATAATAGATTGAGGAATCAAAACATTTCACAGTCGAAACGGGCTTCAGGAAAATCTCACCTGGTGCTAAGACATTTCGTAATTTTATGACCTTCATTGTGTTCATCGGACTCGACAAAGCATCCATACGCATTCACTACCAATTTAAATTTTTTAAAGCTTGAAAAAAGTTAATCTCCCTCGCAGTCGTTTTTAGTATGGTCACGCAACGCTCCTCAAAAGTGGAAGCCAATCAAAACACTGCATTTGACAAAAGAATCGTTTCAAAACAAAAACACAAGCGCGCAAAGCCGTTTGGGTGAACATGGGCCTTTAAGGCCGCAGCATCTAGACTGAGTAAAACACCCACCGTTTCGTCGCCAAAGGACTACACCAGGACATCACGTAAATGCATCTCTTGACTTCTGGCCACTCGACAGTTTCCACAGGTGCGCGTATGTTCTTAATAGTCCAGGCACGGAGGGTACAAAAGGTAAGCCGA
Organism: Porites divaricata; assembly: GCA_038088405.1. Lineage (NCBI taxonomy): Eukaryota > Metazoa > Cnidaria > Anthozoa > Scleractinia > Poritidae > Porites > Porites divaricata. Next base: position 5,531,795 of record JBBMOI010000015.1, on the reverse strand, counting down.
CTCACTGTGGCTTGAAAGTTGTTCTAACTCCTTCAACGGCCCTCACGGTAAGATTCTGCTTGGGACCTTGAATACCCAGTTGGTTTGCAAGTGTTGTCTCACTGGCGGTGTCCAGGAGAACTAGGCCAGAGAAAATCTTCCCAGAATCACTCAAAAAAGGGGACTGTAACCTTTTCAATGCAACTTTAACAGAACCCGTTTGGTTCCTCTGCGCTTTACGTCTATCACAACAAATTTCACTATTCTCGGTGGGCAGTTCAATGCTCAGGGGCTCTTGCAGTTTCAGCTCCTCTTTACAGTTGGTAGTGATGCCCTTTTTCACATGAATTTGCTCCACATTTTGTGGATTGAAGGCATTGACAGCACTGATGACCATGCTTGAGACAGCCAAAACAGACCTTCCTCGTTTTAACAATGTCCCATCGTTTCTCTATGTCGGCTGCAAGTAGAGTCGGACATGTGACCTCCCAATGATCGTTATCACACAATGAACACTTTCTAGGCAACAAAGCTGGATTAGTTGTTGTGACCATGGACTGATACAGTATTTTGGGGGCTTCAACAACGACTGCGCAGATCCTCTACTAAATCTATCCTTTGTGGGAATTGTAGGCTGCTCATTGTAACATTCACGCTTTCGCAGTCTTTTAGCTCACGACTCGGCCCACTCAGCTAAACCTTTGACACCCTCGGACACCTGCAGTGCTCATTTTCAATTTGTCGCAACCATTCATCTTTCTTCGTCGTGGGTAGCTTGCGAAATACAGTGTAACAGCGTACAAAGGGGGACACTAAGTAGCTCGTGCTTGTCCAGGGGCAGTCCAAAGTGAACACAGCACCTTATAAGGCATCAGTGAACCGTTCAAATCCCTCACAATCTTTCTCTTTAATTTGTGGCCAATTTGTAATGAGACGAAGATGTGCATCTAGAACTTTACGGGGATCACCATACATATCTGGATTAATAGCTACACTGCCCTTTCATAATCACCCGGTTCTAACATCAAACAGGCAATTACATCTGACTTTATCACTAAGATGGTTATTTAAGTGAGCTAACTTGATCAGACTGTACAGAGCTTTGTTTTGATCAATCAGCGAACTGAAAATGCCCCAAAAGTACGGCCACTCATCAGGGTTTCCTTCAAACGTCGGAATTTTCACCCCTTTGAGTCCACATCCCTTACTGTTCGAGAGCTCTCCTACCAAGACTGAAGAACTTGCAGCCTCATGTTCGCTAACAGATTGTGCTTGAAAAAACCTGGAGTTCAACTTTACTTTTTCGTGCGAGATAATCCGAAACTTTGCCTATAACCTCACTGACATAATACTTTAAATCTTCCAGCCAAATACCATCGTTTTCAATAGACTCTGGGTGAAGATCTTCTAGTCTCTCTTGTTATCTCCCAAGCCTTAGTCTTTGCTTCTCCAATGGTGTTAGCAACTGACATACCTTTGAAATGCTGCCTTTCTCGGTGATCAACTCTCCCACTCAGTTGACTTCGCAACAGCCCTCTATGAACAACATTTCTCAACTCACCTCTCGCATTATCTAGCTTTCTAACTCTAACCTCGTTCTCCCCTTGTTTTTCCTAAACTATGATTCCGACTCAGGCCCCAAATCAAGCTGCAGCTTTGGCTTGGCTCAATTTCAACTCTATCCTTGACTCGCAGGAGGACCAACAATGTAATGGCGATGTTATCTTTAATGACACTCTTGAAAGAAGGATTCACAAATGACTTAAATCAAGCAGATTACAAAAACTTCTCGATGCGACCAGCCTGAAAAAAAAATCTCTCTAAAAACTGTCTACGCCACCCTCAACCTTTGAACCTGCAGTCCGTCCGCGGCATGAGGCTTAGGCCTCACATGGCCTACATGCAAATTTTTAGCAAAAATGAGAAAAAAACATGTCAGTGAAAACTTGCCAGCCCATTTCCATTGTAATGAGAATTTCACTTTTAATCAAAACTAACCATCCAGATCACTCAAATCCTAAATATTATGCACAAAGGAGATGGTTTCTCAGCAAAACCTCTTGGGAAAAGCCTATTATTTTTATTGCCAAAAAGTCTGGTGCGACCATGGTCTGGCCGGCCAGTTCTGACTTTTGGAAAGGCGCCCTTAGAAAAAACTCCAAAACACCACAAGCACCACCACTACCAACAACAACCATAATAATAACTATAATAATAGCAATCCATTAAAATCCATTAAAAATGGCTCTTCCACGCTATAAAATCTACACAGCATCTCCATACTACTAAGGCTTTGTTTGTTTGTTTGTTTCCTGGTCTGTAAAACACTTGTTTGGTGGTGTTCATTACTTTCTACAGCATTAACATACACGTCTGTTTCATTACATTCATGATTTAGGCCAACAAAATAGTTATTCTTACCTCAAATTCTTCATTTTGCCTCTTATTCCCCAGAACTACTTGATTAACAGATTTTGCTTTCTGTATCATAAGTAAATTAGGACCAGTAAATATTCACAAAATTCACCAAAAAGCTTTGTATAGCAATAAATTATTGAAGCACTAATGAACCCAAACGTTATTCTAATGAACGGAAAATTGACTTGTACATGTAAATAGCATATAGTAAATTAATGAAACATGTTTTTTACTCACCGATGTAGAGACAGGCTTTGTTTGGGCAACTTTCTTTCTCTGTAGTTGAGTCTGTAAAAGCTTAAAACTTGATGACCAACCAGCTACAGATATTCAGTATAATAATTATTGGTAAGTATATGTAACTTCCCTCATGGCTTGTTCTTGCATACAGCAGAGAAGCCAATCTTATAGTAACTTTCTCTACACTTTCTCTATACTATGTATATGAATATTCCAGGAGTAATAATTTTCACCTTGTAACAATTGCATTGCATCTAGTACTGGTAGATACAATAGAATAAATTAATCATGGAAAGAGCATGCATGTGGTATTTACATTGACACACAATTTGTTGCAAACAAGTGATACAAAAACAACAAGCGCATCAAACCATACAAAACCATGTGTATTGTGTTTATTACAATACAGCTGTACATACAGAGTACATGAAACATTTATATGTATCATTCTATAAGTATTTTATTTTCAATCTCTCCAAAGTGCTAACACTACACATTGTGAAATACAAAAGAAAATGACATCGTTTTCTGAGAACATTAACATAAAAAAATTTTTAATGAGGCTAATGATATGGGGCAATTTAAAAAGAAAAACAATTAATCATAACTTTTTGCTCTGAAACTGTTGCCAGAGGAAAATGAATAAGCTTGAGTAACATAGCCCATTTGAATAAACTGAGCACAGGACAAAATACCGTAAAACTCCGAAAATAAGCCCTTCCAAATATAAGCCCCCCAAACTGGTAACGCAAAAAACCCTCCATTAAATTGCCCCTCTAAATATAAGCCCCCTGGGGGCTTGTACTTGGAAAATTGCTCCCAAATAGAAAGAGAAAATAAGAAAAAACGGTAAATTTACTTCCAACTATAAGGCTAGCCCAATCGATTTTGAAATGCAAATTTCCGTCAAAAAGGGCCTTTGAAAAATATAAGCTACTGTGCCGAGTTTGTGAATGAACTTAGCAAGTGAAAGGCTACATGTTAGGCTGCCTTCACATGAAAGAGGTTGAAGTTTGACAAAAAAGTAAATTCAACAACTCAAATGTTGTAATCTTCATCAGAATTTGCATAAAACTGCGACAAGCTTAATTCATGGCATTACCAAGACACACCATTCGCCTGTGAAAATCTTGGAACATGGCGAGCAAAGGCTACATATACATACATACTACAAACCAAAAATATCGATTTACACTTATTCAAAGCTTGCCAAGCCGGGCAATTCAAACTGTTACAGAACACTGCACTGCAAGCACTGATTGACAGTGGGAATTTTTTGAACAGCTATGTGACTGCACAACATTGTTCTTTTGGAAAACCTTGCTTCTCAATCCTTGATCCTTGAAACTCGAGACTTGATTCTCGCATCTTGAGACTCGATCCTCACATTCTTTGGACTCGATCCTCGCATCTCAAAACTCACAGCGTTTGAGCTTCAAGATGCAAAGATCGAGTCTTGAGTTTAGAGCTTCAACCATCAACTTACTTTTGAGTGCTATTGTATCAGTGTCATGCATGCAGGCGTGAATTGAATCAATTTATATAGGTTTTCTTAAAGTTCCTATTTCTGATGACTTTTAGTTAACACCTCAATAAAAAGGTATGCATGTTAAAGTGAGCAGTGAACTATCAAAGTTTATCGTTCTCACTAATGCTAACATCAATCGTGCTTGTTGCAGGGTGTCCAGTGGTATGGTTGCTCACAAAAAGTAGGAAAATAGGAAACTCAGGATTGAGAAAATAGGAAAAATAGGAAACTTTGCATTAAAGAATGGGGAAAAATTGGAAAATCAATAGTACTTTCATCGACAAAAATAGCCTCCCTGCACCTCATCAGGGTTATAATAAAAGCTATGAGTCCTCAGCTTCTAAGTTCGATCAAATTTTGCAGCTTAGCAGGATTGAAAATTATCAGAAACATTTAGTTTATCGGCTCAGTTACGCTGTAATTAGAATGATATGCCTGACTACAGGTCAAGTGTGGTTCTATAATCAAAGGTGATCATATGCATATTCCCTTCAAGTTTGTGGCCAAAGCTTTGAAGAGTGAAATTTCTTATGATTGTGTTGTCATTGAAGGACACAAAACTAGGACTAAAAAGTCATATGGAAAGCTTTCCTTCCATTGATCTGCAATCGGTAGCTGGTTGAGAATATACTTGTTTGAGTCAAAAAACTGCATAGTTTTAAGTACAGAACCAGGCTTTCCGTGGTGTAAGCAAAATGACACTGATCTATTTGGTACCACATTGTAAGTGTGTTATGGTTAAGTTCTAAGAATGTATTTCTCTGCTTAGCTATCACTGCAAGACCGGTTCCGCAACCAAACTATTGGATCCTTCGTCAATTGCTTAGGTATAGCCATTAACAAGGGTCACCAAGAGAGGTAGTGCTGTAAACTAAACTTGAGTCTGAACTTTTCATGTAGCATCCAGAATCCAGCTAGTAATTGGTTTTTAAAAACAAGAAGCTGATTGATGATTTATCTGACCCGTGTTACATAGTAATTTTCAAGGAGTTATAATTTAACTCCTTACAGTGGAGTTGTTTTTTTCAGAGTTATTTTAACTCCAAAAAGGAGTTTAAAGAACTCTTCTGCAGGAGTAAGAACAACCCCAGATCTGGACTTATTATTGAAGAGTTAAAGTAACGCCAAAAAAGGGGTTATCCTGTACCTAAAATTTTTACTCCATTTTTTGAGTAAATTAATGTATATGAGAGGACAACTTGATCCTGTTTTCAGTTTCAAAGATGAAGATAAGAGTGTGCAAGACTTCAAAATAATATAATATAACATGTGCAGATACTGAAATGCAGTATCAGTGGGCTATGCACAATAATTTTATTATTCAATAGTCATGAGAACTATAACACTAGGCACACTAGAAAATTATACAAAAAGTAACAATATATAAAAGTTGTTAACAGAACTCTAACAAGCAAAGAAAGAACAAATGTAACTATTATTTTTGCTAATATTAGAACATCAAAGACAACACACTACTTGCTTTATGATAAATCTCACTCTAAAACACATACAACTATAATAATTTATATTCCATTTTCAATTTTAATACAAATTTTGGCTTCACCAGCTAAATAATAGGAAAAATAGGAGGTTTTAGTTTAAAAAAAGGGGAAAATAGGAAGAAGCTACAACGGTCAACAGTTTGTTGCAGACCTCGAACAAATCCCTTGGGATGAAGTTGCCTCAGTTGATGATGCTAGCAAAATGCTAGATCACTTTAACAACAAGTTTATCGATGTTTTGGACACGCCTGCTTCGGTTAAAATGATAAGGATCAAACATCGCTGCCGTCCCTTTGTTGACACTGAAATGCAAGATCTGATGTGTAACAGGAATATTTTGCTGGCACGTGCCCGTCAAACTTGGCTGCCGGCGGATTGGGAAGAATATCGCTCAGGACGAGAGAGAGTTAAATCTGAGCTCAGAAATGCGGAGAAGGAATTTGTCAAGAGAAAACTTGAAAGCAGCAAAAGCACCAGCTCCAAATGGAAAGTCATCCGAAATTGCCTTCCACGCAGAGAATCTTCTCAGCCAGTGTACACAAGAGATCTAAAGGAGATCGCCAATGAATTTAACCAATTCTTCATTTCAGTTGGTGAAAAGGCCTCTGAATATTCACAGTCTTTAATAGACTTACACAACCTGCCTCAGCTGTCGCCTAGAACTTCAAACCTATACATCTCAGAGGCAGACAAGCTCAGCTTCCACACCGTATCCAGCAGTGAAGTGCAGAAGGTCGTAATGTCATTTCCATCTGACAAGGTGCCTGGATACGATAAGATCCCAATGTCGGTCATCAAGGATGCCTTGCCTTGTATCCTACCAATCCTCACACTGATAGTGAACCGTTCCTGGTTGTCATCTGTTTTTCCAGTTGCCTGGAAAACATCAGAGGTAGTGCCTCTACCTAAGGACGGTGATCACGAGATGGCAAATAATAACCGTCCAGTGTCTTTGCTTCCAGCGACATCAAAAGTTTGTGAGTGAGTTGCGTTAACTAACTGACGTATTACTTGAATAAAAATAACCGTCTCACAGAACATCATAGCCGAAATAGGGCGATGCATTCTTGTGAAACCCTCAACGTGTTCATTACTGACAAGGCGCTAGAAGCAATGGATTAAAAAAAACTAACGCTTTTGGTACTCCTTGATCTGTCCAAAGCATTCGACAGCCTGGACCATGGCATACTCCTCGCAAAACTTCAATCACTTGGACTGAGCCATAGTGCTCTAGAATGGTTTCGTAGTTATCTATCTGAGCGAAGTCAATATGTCAGAATTGGTTCAGAAGTCTCTGATCTGAAACATATAGCTTATGGGGTACCGCAGGGATCGATCCTTGGACCGGCACTTTTTAATATCTATCTGAATGAGCTACCTACTATCCTGCACTTTGGTTCGCTGGAATCATACGTGGATGATTCCAAACTATATTTGTCGTTCCCAGTCAAGGAAGTGACTACAATCGTAAAACAGATCAACGAAGACCTTTCATTTATAGCTTCATGGTGCTGCCACAACCATCTTCTTATTAACCCTGACAAGACTAAGCTCTTAGTCATGGGGACTCGCAAAATGCTACAGAAACTTCCAGACTTCTACATCACATTGCTGGGAAAGGAAATTGCTCCAATTGCTTCAGCACGGGATCTTGGCGTGCAAGTAGATGCAACTCTCAGCTATAATGAACATGTCACTAATACCACGTCTGTATGTATGGCAAGTCTATGTATTCAGCAAGCTATACTTCTGCTCTACGGTTTGGGCTAATACTAGCAAGACAAATGTGCGAAAATTGCAGAAGATCCAGAATTTTGCTGCCAGAATCCTTACAGGAACAAGAAAGTACGATCACATAACACATGTACTGAATGAACTCAGATGGCTCTCTATGCCTGCTACGCTGGCACTTAACAATGTAGTTTTAACTTTAAGAGTGTGTCCATGAGAAAACCAGGCAGAACCAGGCAGGGGGTGATAATGCTCAAATCACCGATTTCGCTCAAACTTGGCACAAATGTTAGGTGCCAGGAGTTAACTTATGTGACAGAATTTCAGGTCAAAATATTAAATTCCCTGGGAGATCCGGGCATCCCCTGTAAAAATCGCCATTTTGCCCGTTTTATGCATAATTAATTAGCCAACTTTACGATGCCAGTGCAACAAACAGAAAAGCTACCTGGAACTTAAATGCACTGAGAGATGATCTGAGTTCCTAAGACTTTAAGCACAATAAACTTTTTAAAGTCGCCGATTCGATTTCCCCCCTCTTAGTCCCCTTAAGGTGGGTCATCATTTCCGAGTTTTGAGTAAGTCGTAAAATTAGGGTATTTTATTCCCCAATATCTCTGATGAACAACAGCTTATCTTTATAACTTTTGCATGAGTAGTTAAAGCCATCACTTAAGTTCAAAAAAAGATCATAAAAAGTTTGGGCAATTCACTTTCTTCCATGTGTTGACATAAACTGTTCATGTGACTGAACGACTTTTGCATATTTCATCAAAATTCAGGCCCTCACAATATTCGTGTGTTTGTCTATGAATGAGGAGAAATCGAACAAAAAACTCATCAGACAATGATTTAACATTAATAAGGGTAAAATTGTTGAAATTATTGTGCAAGAAACTCTAACGATGATTTTTGATAGCTATATACGCGATCTTTTCAAGGAAAAGCAACATACAAAGATTTAATTCACAGTTTTACTTACTTTAATAATTTCGCCCCAAAAACAATATAAACGGTCAATAAAATCCATATACGTATCTCTTGGATGTCTCAACTGCTAATTTGTGCCCGCTTGGATTGTTCCCCATGCCACCTTCGATGCCCAGTTCAGCGTAGTTCAGCGTCGTGACTCGCTGTAGGACTAAAATTCCTTAGCCATCAGTTTACGCACAAAAATCCAAATCAAGTTGTTTTAGGAGAAAAGAACCCGAAAAGTAGAAAGCCGATTTGTAATCCATGGAAAGAATTATTTCTGCCACAGTTGTAGCTCAATTCATATGTTACAAATAACAACGAAACGTCCGCCATCTTTGACATTAACTGGAGCCCGCATTTTTAAGCAGCGGTTGGCCACAATACGGAAACATCGTATCGGGAGTCAGGAGCCAGGAGCCAGGAGCCAGAGTCCAGTGAACAAAATATGAAAAATATGACTTTCTGACATTCTCTGAGATAACTTTATTGTTATTGTATGCTAATAAAAATTTTAGAATTCCAAATCTATTTGGAGCTCTATTCAGATTGTGATTATAAATGTTCCCATTTCTTTTCAAACTCGGGGATAGAAGTTGCTTTTCTTTCGTGTTTTGGAAAGAAATATTTTTGTCTATTTTAGTTGCACGTGAAATAGCGGCGAAGTGAAGCCAGATCCTGGTGCAGACCAGCTCAAAGGGACAAATAAAGCGTGAGACACGTCCAGATTAGCTTGCGACAATAACTCCATTTTGTTTTCATATTGGAGCCCCCCCTCCCCGCCGTCCCCGGGGGAGTGGCCAAATTGCGTACAAATGCCCTACCCTGCTGGCACCAGATTTGACTGTCATAAACACTGAATTTTTTACCTAGGACGGTCTTTTAGGGGTCTTATAAAGCCTAACTATGGCAGTAGTGTTCCCAAGTAGAATTCAAAATACACCACACTTTCACATTGAGTTAGATCTTTTTCTCAAACAACCACTTCCATATGTTTAACACCCTTCCCACATTCCCTCAAGACCTACTTCAACTGTGATAATTAGATTTCAAATTTCTCACCCTACCCAGGTAAGGTCAATTTTCTCATCCTAGACATTCTCGGAAGGGCCTTTTTGTGTACTCTTGGGGCACCAAAACCAGTTTAGTGCCCAGGTTAGTGTGCCGTGCTGAGGCAGGCAGATGTTGAATTATGGACAGACACAACAATTAAGTTACAGACATTTGATGTCCCGGTCCGTGCGTGGTCGGAAGACACCCAGTAAATAATGCCCATGGGGTTGCTCAAGGAAAATTAGGGTGTTACGAGAGTCGAACTGCAGGAGGTCTCTAACGAGAAAAAGTGCGGAAACATCTACTTTTTGGAGTTTTATTTTGTTTCTAAAGTTCCTCTGATACTCCGAGGAGCGCAGGACATACAGGGAACGCAGAGATCAGACCATTGCATTATTGAAATTAGGTAAAGGCATACAATTCAGTTTAAATTTTCAAGTCTAGCCGGACGTGTATGTGAAAAAACGGTAACTCTGAAACGGATATATAAGAATGATTCATAACAGTGACAAACAGCGATATGACTGTGGACATAATATAAAAAAAACCACAACATTCAGAGGCGGATAAGATTTTCTTCCGGGTGTCTGGTTACGAGAGCTTTAAATCAAAGCTAACATCTAATTCACCGGTAAACCCTTTGAGTGTCCGCGGCTGCCTACGGGAATGTAAAAATCCAGAGGTTGTGTCGAAGTTAATACGGGGTTTGTGATGGCGGTCGTAAGTACAGCTATTCACTATATACGAGAGTACCCGTTAAGAGAACTTCTATACTGCATGAATCCGGAATTGACAGCTTAAATGAGATGTGAATATTGTGTATTAGTCTGTGTTCGAAAACTGTTCTTAATTTACACCTTCCTTGAATAGCTAAAGAAGTCTAGCCGACTTTTTTTGCAAATGAATGTATTAGTGCCCCCTTTTGGGTCTTTTGTATTCCTCAGAAGTTTAATTTTCCTCAACACTTTTAAATGGTTATTATTATGTTTTCGCAGTCAATAATTTACCCAGATACAGATACCATCCTGTATAGTTGTAAGACTACGAGGATTAAAATATAAGTAAGTAAGTAAGTAAGTATACCCAATGGCAAGTCATTAATTGTCGAAAATTGCATGTCACGGACTGACTATAAAAAGGGCTATTATGGACAATTATTATCATGGTAATTAATGTCAACATCGAATAAACTCAAAATTTCAAGTAACACGACTTTCACAACCTATTTTCAACACACCAGTTATAACAGGATATTGGCGCGTACAAACAATAGATAGTGTATTCCGCATTCCGTAGTCCGGTAGTCCAGCGTAACAGATTCCATCATTTAGGCAGAGTTTAAAGTCAAAGATGGAGGGTGTTCGAGCAGGTGGTTATTTTCCATAGATATAGACGGATTATCAGTGATCCTTCTTGTCCTTTGATAATCATTTTGTTCCCTCTGACTACAACTTATGTCAAAGACTTCGAATGTTCGGTGAAAAGCCGACACTTTTAATTTTGCAATGTTTCAAGACGTTTCATTACCTCGTCACAAAGTAACGCAGAGTAACGCCACAGAGGACCAGACGAAACTGGAGCAGCCAACCTGGACTAAAGCATCTGAGAGACGTGTATGTAACATTTATTCACTATCTTTTATCGTTTTTGGGTCTTGCAGCACCTACAAGTTGGACCGATTGAAGTTTTGAACTAAATCTTTTGCTCCTTGTGTTTACTCAAGCGTTCCATAAAATATCCATCAAAACGTCCATAAATAACACAGAAAACATGCCTCAGGTGACACTTTCTAACAATTCCGCCATTAGTATCCATAATGAGGCATCTGATTTGTGACTTCTCGCCAACTTTGTGCTATTTTTGTTTAAAAAAACGAATGTTACGTTTCTTCCAATTTTGGTCAAATGACAAATAATCGTCAAGTCAAATGTACATAATACGTCATTATTGATAAAGTATGAGATTGCCCAAATATTTTAGGATTGATTTGATAACCTTAAAGATGTCTTTCAAAGAATATGTGAGAATTAAGTAGATAGGTTGTTGCTCATGGGAGATGTTAGCGACTAAAATGCCTTAAATTTAGGGTTTGGTCAAAACAGTGAGAAGATGACCTTACTTTAGGCTAAATAATAGGAAGAGATGGAATTAGAGAGTAAAAATAAATTACTGAGGATTAAGTCTGATAAACATAGAAGATGATAAAGTTGATTAGATTTGAAGTTGTCTTTTCTACTTGTTGAACAGCCAAACCAAAGGTAGCTAATTAATTATGCAAAAATAAGTAGATTTTGTGATTTTTAGGGGGGGTCCCTGTAAATCCCAGGGAATTCAATATTGCGACCTTATTTTTTGTCGAGGTTAATATCTCACCACACCCATCAATTGTGCCAAGTTTGAGCGAAATCCGTGATTTGAGCATTATCAACCCCTGCCTGGTTCTCTCATGGACACACTCTTAAATGTGTAAGGGGATTAGCCCCAAAGTATCTCAGCTCACGATTTAATACACGTGCCTCTGTTCATGGAAGAAACACCAGAAATAAAAACAAGTTAGATATCCCTGCGTTTCACACTGCTGCTGGACAACGTTCTTTTTTATATCGAGCGGTGAAATGCTGGAACACTCTCCCTGACGAAATTACTGAATGTAAAAGCTTGCACAGTTTTAAATCTAAGGCTAAGAGTCATTTTTATACAATTTTTGCACGAATTTATTACATCTTATTATACCTTATTATAGTTTCATATCATTGTACGTACTTTTATTCATAGATTAATATATATATATATATATATTTTTATTTGTAAATTGTTGCGGAAGAGCCCTTTGGGAGCAGTAATAAAGTTTATTATTAGGACGTGTCTAGATACCCGGCAGCCGGGAACTGTTTTCAAAAAACTAGATACCCGGCAGTCAGAAATTTTGCCCAATTTTCTCCATATAGCTCGTTTAATTCCTCTAAGAACATAAAATATTTGTTTAGGAATCTCAAGCGATTATAAATATTGCCTTGGGTTAAAAGTAGAAGCGATTGTCTAGCTTGGGCATAGAGTGATGAAATCTCAATGTTTTCGACACTTAGAAAATATTCAAGTTCTGACACGCTAAGTCAACTCCCGATGAATATCCACAGAAATTATCAACGAAACCTCACCAGAGTATTGCTTTATACAAATTCACTTACAGAGTTTGGTAATATCCGTTCCGTCCGTGGAATTTGACTGCATTGGGACGCCATCGAGATCGACTCCATCGTACAGCGACATCTTGAATGATCCGACTGGCTTGGTAACCGTGCCGGTTATGTTGTTAAGATGGCGGCTTACTTGCCATGAAGTTTTGACCTGATTTTGAACATGGATGCTAAAAAAATCCACGCCAGGAGTTTTTCGTCCAAAGCTGTAGATCATTATTGGACTCTAAGAAACTTGAATCTTTTCGCGTAATTGTATTGGAAGGAGAAACGAGGAACAGTTGGAATGTTAATAATTTCTCTCGTCGTGGATTTGCAGTTGGGTAAAGTCAAACGGCTTTAATTTAGTTGCCATGGAAATTGTGTCTGAAGGAAGGTTTGTTTGATGTCGTTGTTACCTTTCGTCGTTGCTTTTCTCCATCGGTTTAAAATGCGAGAGGTACTTGTAGTACCGTAGGCTTTTTGACACTGAGTTTCGAACTTAACCTTAGGGGGTACCGGTGTTTACATGAGAAAACTCGCACCGGCGCGAGCTTCATACTGACATGACTTTTTGATTTCGTATCGCGTTTACATGATGACTGGGTTATTTCACATAAGATCTCGTTATTTGAAGGTACACTTCATGTTGATAAAATGCACGTATGATTCAAAATCGCGAACATTAGACCGATTTCACACCGAAACGGGTGGTCGTTTCGTGTTTACATGATACCGTTGCGAGATTTCGTACTGGAGTGAAATTCTCGCCCCGGTGCGACAACCGGAGTGAACTCACGCCGGGGCGACTCGCGCCGGCATGACTTTTTGTGGTGGTATCATGTAAACAAATGTAGAGCCATGAGAGGGAACCGGAGTGAACTCGTCGCGGCGCGAAAGTCGCCCCGGTGTCATGTAAACACCCCCTTACATGTAAGTACATTAGTAATGTCTTGCTCTTTCGCCATGCGATTGGTCAATTTGCGGTCCGTAACTTTCTATACGGAACAAACTCTTCCAAAGCAAATCCTCATTTCGCAGCTCTAAATCTGTTTATATCGAAAAAAGGGTTTAAAGAAAGTATAAGACGTCTGTCAACCTTGAGGACTTGGATGTAACAAATAATTGTGAAAAAAACTGTGAAATACAAAATTAATAATCAAATGCAACCCTCCAAGTTGCGACCATTTTAGTCGCCATGGCGCCTAAAATGTTGGAACTGGTGACTTGATTTGGAAAAATTAAAAATAGTCGCCAAGTATGTTAATCAGTTCCACTGAGATAATTATGAAGAACATTATTTTATTATAGCTAATTAATTTTGATTACTATTACCGTTGAAAAACATGCTAAATTGGGAAGACTCTGAGAACTTAAAAAAGTCCCAGAGAGTCAGAACTAAGCATTGCGAAAAGAACATCAGTGAAACTTGACCTGCATTCGTTCGCCTCCAGTGAGTATGTTAATTGCCTTGCATGTGACATTTTAACCTTTTGACACGTGACAATTAGCACGCATTATTTTTGAATGAAGCCAATGAAGAAAGTGAATCATAATCTTATTGAAGATGAGGATTCCAGTGAGTTACTTGAAAATTTTATTGCAGTACACAGTTAAGAAGACGAAAATTGACTTGCAGAGATTTGAGACATTTTGCCAGTGGGAACAAAGCGATCCTTTGTCAAGTATTATAACAAAAATAATTGCACCTGATTATCTTGAGAACCTTCTTTGCCATTTGTGGTGTTTTTGCGAAAGAAAGATGGAAGCAACTTTGAGCCCACACAATGTCCACCTTTCAAAAGACTCCAGTGTCACATTGGCGAGTGAATACTTACAGTACTCTTAGTTTTGACCGAATAAACATTTTTGTCATGGCACATTTGCATTTTGATTTTGGACTGTCAAGTGACAGTCAAATTGCTTGTCTTGCACTTGTTTCCAGTCCCCCAAACTGTAAGCCATAATAATAAACATGTTGTGGTCTATACTATAAATAAGTTATAGATCCTTGTTTTTTTCCAACAATTTATGGCCCCTGTGCTTTGCTCTTGGACCATTAATCAATGGGTCTGTAATGTTCAGTATGGACATCAAACTTGGCTAATAAGAGAAACTTTTTGTTTTCTCAGCTTGGAGTCTATAAGTAGGCCAGCAAGTTGTGATAATGTTAAAGCCAACAGAGATCCAAGGCTGTGCCAGGTATGTACTTGATCTTGAGAATCTGGCTAGGTAACAGATTAAATACAGTTTTTCATGGTCTTCATCATACATGTATTTTTTAATGTTTTTAAAAAAATTGCTTAAAATGTTTTTAAGAAAATTTTTTTGTTGCTTTTTTTATAGCTAAATGTTACAAAAAATCACTTCTTTTTAATATTATAGTCTTATTCACCATAATAGTGATGTCAAAATATTTAAAACTCAAGTGGAACCACCAGCTGCAGTTGAGTGGTTTCACTGCAAAGTTTGGACACTTTGATGTTATTCCTATGGTCCGTAAGATCAGAGTAGACCAACGAGGAAAATTATTGCTAATTGGTTTGTTTTAAATGTGAGCATGGAAAATCATCCGCACAAGAGAAAGGAAAAACAAATTGCAGCATTGTCTGATCATTTCAGTGGTGTGTAGTCTTATAGTCCATAGCTCTTAACCAATCAGCACACGAGAAATGGCTCGGTTATTGTTGCGAGTTTTTTTTTTGACAAATGCATGCAAGAGCACAGGTGGCCCAAGCTGGGAATTTTCTAGCTTAGTTTGATTACATTACCATTGGACTCAACAAATCGTGGATTATCTGGACCAGACTGGATAAACCCCTTTTTTCTCACTTAATGACAAAAGGCTAGGTTAGAGGTGGGAACACAAGGGTTGAGCCAATCTGGTTTAATTGAGGTTTGATCAATAGCCCATATTTACTGCTTGCAAGATCTTGCAATTTTCTTGTTAGATCTTACTAGAAACCTTCAAGATCATAGCATTAGATTCTTACAAGATCTTTCAGATTCTTAAGATGGATTTCCACTGTCGCGTAACTTTTACATGCATATGCACATAAATTACGTGGTAGACAAAATCAAATAGAGGCAATGTATGAAAGGTCGCACATAACGTTTATGTCCGACCTTCCACACATTAATGCCTCTATTTTATTAAATACGTACAGTATGTCAAATTTAACTTGTCATTAAAGATGTGAATATTGTTCATCGTGGTGTCAGATAGGAATGAACATTTATTCGTTTGTCTCATGATAGAATCGCTTTGAGATATTGATCGCGACGTTTCGACTGCAATACTGCTAGTCTTCATCAGGCGATGAGGTCGATTGTTTACGTGTAGCTATTTATGCACGTTGGTTCGCTGTGATTGGTGTATTTCAATCCTTATTATTCCGATTAGCAGATGATGTTCCCTCATGGGTCCGCTTTGTAGTTGAATGGCTGTTATGCTTTCTGATCGTAGGCATCCATGCTTCAGGAATTTCGATTCCGTTGTCTCTATATTGATGTTATTAGAATGAAGTCTTATTTGGATAGCCTCTTTGACCCTACGTGTGTATCGGTGAGGGTCACGATCGATAAACTTGACTTGATTCCATAAGGGAAGATGACCCATTTCGTTTGCGTGCTCCGAAACTGCGGAGGTTTGTGTATG
This sequence comes from Porites divaricata, assembly GCA_038088405.1. Classification (NCBI taxonomy): domain Eukaryota; kingdom Metazoa; phylum Cnidaria; class Anthozoa; order Scleractinia; family Poritidae; genus Porites; species Porites divaricata. Next base: position 5,515,538 of record JBBMOI010000015.1, on the reverse strand, counting down.
AGCAAGCCATATATCTCTGTCATGTTCTTTTATCCTGTCTTGCATTGCTCTCCCTGTTTCGCCTATATATACTTTGCCGCATTCACATGGAATTCTGTATACAACACCTTCTTGTTTGCCTGGTTCTAGGGCGTCTTTCGGTCGTACTAAGTAAGACCGAAGAGTTGTGTCAGATTTAAAGATGGTGCGAACGCCTTGTTGTTGTAGGCAGCGGCGAAGAACCTCTGATACACCTTTAATATAGGGTAAAACTGTAGTAGATTTAAATTCCTGCGTGGGTTCATTGTTGGCTGTTGGTCTTGTGATTTTAGCAAGTTTTCGTATGAACGAAGAAGGATAACCGTTGGAAACAAGTACCGATGATAAATGTTTCTTTTCTTCAGAGATAACTGATGGTTTTGTTATGAGGTGTTTGGCTCGGTCATATAGACACTTAACAATACCACGCTTCACTGACTGAGGATGGTGTAAGTCATAGGCTAAGTATTGATCAGTGTGTGTGGGCTTTCTGTACACACTGGTAGTAAGAAGGCCGTTTGAGTCCCTTATAACTGACGTATCGAGAAAGGGAATGCTGTTATCTTTCTCGGTTTCCATGGTAAAACGAATAGTGGGCTGTTGGTTATTAAGATGTTGTAAAAAGCCGTCAACTTGGTCTTGATCTAATATAGTAAAAGTGTCATCTACATATCGCTTCCAGATCTTAGGTTTGTAGATCGCACTTGCTATCGCCCGGTCCTCAAAATCTTCCATGAAGATAGCGGCTCTGTCCTTTGTTCATAAATTGATCCATTGTACTGGAAACACGTGGATTGTAAAACAAAGTTTAAAAGGTCGGCAATTTGTGCAGGTGTTAGGTTTGTACGGTTGATAAGACCGGGATCATTTTCTAGTTTGCAAAGTGTGGCCTTTATGGCATCTTCGATTGACACGTTCGTAAATAAAGATTCTACATCAAATGATACCATGATTTCCTTTTCTTGTATTCTTTCATGGTTGATGGTATTCACGAAATGAGTAGAGTTGGAAACTGCGTACTCTGATTTGCCTGTCAGTGGGGACAGGATGTCAGCTAAATGAGCCAACAAATCGTAAGCAAAGGTGTTTATGCATGATACAATAGGTCTCAATGGTACATTTGGTTTGTGTATCTTGGGCTGACCATAGATCCTAGGTGGCTGTTTGTGCTGAGGCCTGATCTTGTTGTAGACAGTTTCCGATAGATGCCCACTTCGTTTCAAACTAAGAAGTTTCTCAGTGAGTTTACGGCTGAGTCGATCCATGGGGTCTTTATTAAGGAGTTGATATGGACCCGTTTCGATTAGTGTTTTCAGTTTTTCATGATAGGTGTTAGTGTCTAGAACTACACTTGCGCGACCTTTGTCGGCTGGTAGTCGTCTTTTTTTAAGTTGTTAAGGGCTTCATGCATTTCCTTCGTGATGTTAGGCTTTGGTGGCTCAGCCTTTTGAAGGACGCTATTAACGGTTCTCCTTATTTTGTCAGCTTGTTCTGAGTCAAGCATTCTTATGGCTGTTTCAACTTTAGCGACTATTTCAGTGGCTGGAATGGTGGTTGGTGTTACTGCGAAATTTAACCCTTTCTCTAGTAATGATACCTCAGCATCATTAAGAGGCCATGATGATAAGTTAATCATCCATTTGTTTTTGTCGACAATTTAACTTGTTCGCACACGTAAAAATTATGTGCCAGTGGAAATCCATATTGCTATAGATCTTACAAGGTTCTTAAAAAAGTACAAGATCTTGCAAAATTCTGGTAAGATTGTATTAAAAACTTACAAAATGTTTCATTACAAGCTCCTTCAAAATTCTTACAAAGATCTTTCAAGATCTTGTATTTAAGATTCTTATAGAGATCTTACAAAGACTTGTATTTAAGGTTCTTACATTGATCTTATGAGATCTTGTAAGATTCTAAATAAGATTTTACAGTCATAGCCAATGATAAATATTAACCAGAATAAATATTATTTGAAGGGCTGAGATATGATTCTGTTTTGCAAGCAAGCTGTGAAATCAAGGAAAACCTTTTGAATTTTCCCATCCTGGGTCATCTACATGTATGAGAACCGGCCTGTAATATGTAACAATTTACTGTAATTTATTGTAAAGTTTTCTTGTAATTTTATTTTATTACTATTATTATTATTTAATTTTCTTTTGTTTTTGTTTGTGTAAGTGTTGATAGAGATTGAAATTAAAAAAAAAAAAAATCTACATGTATGAGAGTGGTCACAAGGAAATAATCAACATTAACCTGACTTATTTTAACATAGTAAAGGCTATGCAAATAGCAAAAACGTAAAAGATACATCTAAATAATTATGCCAATTATTTTTGGCTGCTGTCCTTTAAATTTCATGAGATACAAAAGCTGAAAAATTAATTAAACATGGTACATTGTATACTTTAAACAAAGAGCCTTTCAAACTGAAAGTGTCTTATAAAGTCAGACAAATGTTCAGATGCTGTACAAACATATAAACTTAACACTCAGGATAAATAATGAATTCTTACTTCAAACTTTTCTTTCAAACTTCAGATGTAAAACTAATACAGTGGATGCACTGGTTCATATGTAAAAAATGGCTTTAATTAAGTTGGGTGTTTCTGTTTTTCTATTTATTAGAAACATGGTCAAACAAAAGGATTCCTTGAAGAGCTTCCACCGGAAGGTAATAATACATGTCCTCAAAACTTGTTAAACAGCAAAAGGACCTTTTAGAACCCTTTGCTGATAGTCAATGAGTAGAGGAAAAACCGCCTTTTCACCTGTTCCTCTTTTTTGGGCTGGTTTTCAGCTAATTAGCATGAGAATGGCTAAAAATGAGTTTAGCAACAAAAAGGGCAAATTAATTTTGGACTAATCGGGTGTAATTCATTCTTGTCCTCAGGGCCTGTCTTTTCTTGGTCACGTGGCCTTGTTACAATTAAAGCTGAGTGGCTCTGGGGATGAGAATGGTTGTAATTAAACAGCTTTTTAAATTTTCGTGCATGCGCATAAGTCAAAATTGAACTCTTTCTCGCTCTCTGTTTTCTTTTGCCTTTCTCTTTTATACGCAGTTTTGTTGTCCAGTTTAATCTGCAATAGTACTCAGTTTTAACCGTCAGGGAAAACTTTTTTATTTATCTTGTGCAAGGGTGAGAGATTTTTATTTGGGCATTGCCCAAATAGAGTAATCAAGATCGTTTGTTTTGATTCAAAGTTGAAATAGGCACGCAATACGTCCGACCTAAAACTAGCCAAGCGGCGCGAATGTCTGACATGTAAACAACTCGATCATGCAAGGTAAAAAGGATGCTGGAAAAAAAAGCTTTTCTAGCATAGTACTTGATCCCACTTTTACGAACAAATTAATTTTAAATTTGGAGGAAAAGATAAACTTAATCTGAAGCCAGTTACCGTATTTTTTTATCTGACCTAAAAGGCGGCCTTTTTTCCCCAGAAATTTGGAAGTATTACATTCAGGGATCAATCCGTCAAAAATATTTGGAATTTAAGTCAGGTTTGGAATTGGGTCACACCCAAGATTTTCGAGCTTACTGTCATGTGTTTACGTTTGTTTTGAATGACTTTTCAAATATCATTATAACAAGAAACGTGCTCAGTTTTTTTACTTACGATGATTCATTTAGGCAGTTTAATTTTTTTGCTATTTCTATCCATTCGTAATTGCTTTATGTGTTGTTTGCGTTTTAGAAGTAATGGATATTTTTTAATCGTTGGTATTATGAAACATTGAAAATCACACTCTGAAATTGACGCGTTTGGCTTATAGCCAAGAGTTCGGCAATGTTTTTGCTCTCAGTTGTCGAATGTGGAGAGGCAAAGAAGATGTCACGCAATGATGAACCTGGTTGCCTCAAGGTTGGAGATGGGTTCGTAGCTTGTGTTTCTCCACTGAGCACTGTTCGGGTAGCCTTCCCATCCGTCTCATGTCTTCAAGTTAAATAAGTGAGGAATCATTGTGATTTAAGTGTTATCACTAGACTCAACTGTCACTGCCTTGTTAGAGGCTTTTGACAGCTGCGCTTTTAATATTGATAAAGGCAATGTTAATGGAGTAGTTTTTTTTGATTTAAAGAAGGCTTTCCGACACGGCCGACCATTCTATCCTTTTATCTAAATTATATAGCTATGGTGTTAGAAATTCTTCTTACAAATGTATTGTGAACGGATCCCTCTCTGGCGATCAATATCTAAGGGAATTTATGTATTTGTAAATACTCTATCTTAGACGTTTAATACATTTTGAGATCGGCTTGAGAGCCCTGATTTGAGATTTGTGTTAAATATTTTTTTTCATGTGCTCAGACGATTCTACTTGCGTGAACGGATACATGAGCCATGTTTGTGTTACGCGAATTGCTTTTCTTACAACTGGTTTAAATGCTATCTGAATCTTTGTAAACAAAAATGTATTTTGAACGGATCCCTCTCTGGTGATCAATATATAACTTGCGGTATCCCACAAGGCACCATCCTCGGTCCTCTTCTCTTTATACTCTACATAAACGATCTGCGGAACTGTCTCAAAATGTTCAAAATGTTCAAGATGTTTGCAGACGGTACACGATACACTTTTGTCAGTAATAATGTGGCACATCTAGAACGTGCTCTTAATGGGGACCTGGCCAAAGTTAGAGTGGCTAGTAATTTAACTCTTAATAAGTCTAAAACGGAATTTATCTTAATCGGGGCTAGGCAAAGGTTGCAGACTTTCAATTCACCTCCTTCCCTATTTATTGATAATGCTCCTATACATCAAGTTGTATCTACTAAATGTCTTGGTGTTTATGTGGATGAGAATTTGTCGTGGGATGTACATATCGATAATATAGCTAAAAAGATTGCTTGTGGCATTGGTATCTTGAAGAGAAGTCGGCCTTTTATTACATTTGAAGTCCTCTCAACTATATATAGCGTCTTTAAAAGTGCAACCATATTTTGATTAATGTAGCATTGTTTGGGAAAATTGCAACAAATCCCTTGCAACTAAACTGCAAAAACTTCAAAATCGCGCCGTCCGTATGTTGACCTTCTCTCCTTATAATGCCAGTGTTGACAATCTTTTTCCATCCTTAGCCTGGAAAAAGCTAGAGGCCCAACGGAAAATTGGAACTGCGTCTATGGTTTTTAAGTCTCTAAATGGCCTTCCCCGGCAATTTTTGAATTCGTTGTTTTCCTATCGTAATGAAGTCTCTAGTTATTTTCTCAGTGATTCCAAGGGCAATCTACCTCTTCCACTGCCCCGTACTAATTATGTAACAGTTTCAGCCACGGAGGTTCCGTGCTGTGGAAAAGTCTACCTATTGAGCTGCGGCAAGCGCAAACTCTTTCCGCTTTTGAACACGGCTGCAGTGGTCTGTTTTGAAATATGTCGATAATCACGGCAATCATGTAAAGCAGGCACAATTTTTTTCTCCGTTAAGAATCTTATTACAGTTAATTAGTTAAATAGGTTACAATTTTGTAGTAGGTTACTTAGTGTGATGATTTTTTAACCGCAGTGAAGGGATCGAAACCCTGACTGCTTACTGGAAATTAAATTGTGTTCAGTTAAGTAAATATAGAACTGATCATAAATGATTCTCTCAAAGACTTTCTCTACAACAGGAATTGTAGAGACCGGACGGTAGTTATTCAAGTCGGAGCGCTCTCCTTGCTCATAAGAGTGGACTGACTTTAGAACTTCCATTCTTCAGGAAAAATACCTATTGTGATAGAACAATTGAAAATACAACAAATTGAAGAGGCGATAAGGTTAGCTCACTCGCGAAGAAGTCTACTGGAGATCTTGTTAAGGCCTGTGGCTTTTGATTCGAATAATTTAGACAACAAAGTGAAAGATTCAGTTGTCTTCAGATCAAATATATGTTCGGTCTCCATTATTTGGAGGGCCGTTAGTGGGGTGTTGAATGTCGTTAATAAGGGTCGGAGTAATACTTGAAAAGTAGTTATTTAAAACAGAAGACAGCTCACATGGATCGTGAATGGAATTATTGTCAAGTTTTATCTCTTTTACCAAAGAACTATGAGTTTTCTTTGATGTTAATTCATTAATGATTTGTCACGTCCTGTTGGGATTACCTTCATTGCCTTGAAGGGCATTTTTATATAGTATTGTTCCTTAGCCTGTTATATTTCATTATTAACAGCATTTCGACGTTCTTGAATTTCAACCAGTCATTAGCATTTTCAAGTGAGTTGTGATGCAAGGCGATTTCATCGTATGAACGTGCTTGGAATGTAGCAGGGCGTGCTTATCGACACATTGAGAGGAAAGACTTTTCCAAGCTTTCCACATATCCATAGTTGTTTACACTGTCCCAGTTTTGCTGGGAAATATCGAAACGAAAAACTAGCAGAATTAAAATTTTAAAATTTACTGTGGAATGACCTTTAAAAGAGGATGGATCAATCGAAACCTTACGAAGCTCAAGCGCGGTCAGCCTTGCTCGCGTCACCTCCATGTGGTCAGTACAGTGTTTTCCTGGCGGCCATTCTCTTCGTTTAGCCTTTGGATCATTCTTTGACGGTCTGATTCTTGCTGTCTTTTGCTGTTCGTTGAAACCGTTTCTTCGTTGTCTTCGGCTACGCTTGGTTTTTTGTGCAATCGTTGTTTCTTCGTAATTTGGGGCGACAATCTTGGCGGGACGTTCGTCTCTGCGTTTGCCCATGGTTCTTTGCTTGGGTGTTTTGTCTGCGATTTCATGGTTTGAAAGTTTGACAACAGCTTTGCTGTGGTGGTTTCTCGAGATGGATCGACTGTGGTTTTGCGTTCACTTGCCTAGCAGTCAAGCGGCTCACGAACTTAGCGATCAAGCGGTCCACGAGCTTAGCGGGTCGAGCGGTTCACGAGCTTAGCAGTTAAGCGGGCCACAAGCTCAATAACGGTCAAGCGATCCACTAGCTTAGTGGTGAAGCAGTCTTCGAGCTTAGCGGTGAAGCGGTCCTCCAGCTTAGCAGTGAAGCGGTCCACGAGCTTGGTGGTAAAGCAGACCATGAGCTTAGTGGTGAAGCGGTGCACGAGCTTAGCGGTGAAGCAGTCCTCGAGCGTAACGGTGAAGCGGTCCACGAGTTTAGCGGTGAAGCAGTGCACGAGCTTAGCGGTGAAGCAGTCCTCGAGCTTGGCGGTGAAGCAGTCTACGAGTTTAGCCGTGAAGCAGTCCTCGAGCTTAGCGGTGAAGAGGTCCTCTAGCTTAGCGGTGAAGCAGTCCTCGAGCTTAGCGGTGAAGCAGTCCACAAGCCTAGCGGTGAAGTGGTCCTCGAGCTTAGCAGTGAAGCAGTCCACGAGCTTAGCAGTTTCCACCGGTCAACGGTCAAACGTCGTCACAGCCAGGAGTATCAAACGGAGCGGTTTTTGTGGCGGTTGCGTTAGCTTGAAGCGGTTGTTTTAGGGTTCCCCCCCCCCCCATCCTTCCCTCTATGTCTCCTTCCACTGTTTCATCTTGCTTCAGTGTGACGGGTGCCTGGCAAAGGGGGCCGTGGCTGGGTTGCGGGGATTTGCCAGCCAGGGGAGAGGAGTCTAGGGGCTGGCTGACCACAGTGGAGGCCCCTGGATAGATACACCAGGCATCCACATTCCTTCTAGTATTTTGTAGTAATAGTTACTAGTACTATAAAAATATAGTTTTTTGTGTACTTTCAGCGTCTGTTTGCGGGTAAGTGTACAATTACTTGTACTGGTTTCCTTTAGCATCCTTTTACAGTTGTTTTTGTTTTGGGGCGTTGGGGCTCTACGTTTTTGTGGCGTTTACAGCATTTGTATTGTTTTAGGGAATGTTTGGGTTGGATGTTTGTGGCGTTCACAGCGTCTGTAGCGTTTATGAAGTGTCCGGGCTGGTTGTGTTTGTAGCACCGATGGGGCGTTGGGGTTGAACCCTTGTGGCGTTTACAGCGTTAATAGTGTTTATGGGCATTGGGATTGGATGTTTGCGGCATCTACAGCGTTTGTATTATTTATGGAGTGTTTGGGTAGACGTTTGGGGTGTTCACAGCGTTTGTAGCGTTTCTGAGACGTTCAGGCTGGTCTTTTATTTATTTATTTTTCTTGTGGCGTGGCCTGTAGCGTTTACGGTGCATTGGGGTGGGACCCTGTGGCATTCACAGCATTTGTAGCGCTTTTGAGGCTTTTGGGCTGGTTCTTTTCCATGGGGCATTTAGAGTGTCTGAGGCTTTGGGGTGGGGCCCTTGTGGCGTTCACAGCGTTTGTATTGTTTAGGAAGTGTTGTGGTTGGACGTTTTGTGGCTTTCACAGCATTTGAGGCGTTCGGGCTGGTCCTTTTTTGTGGCGTTTAGAGTGTTTGTAGTGTTTATGGGACATTGCGGAGGGACCCTTGTGGCGATTACAGCGTTAGTTCTGTTTCTGGGGCTTTGGGGCTGAACGTTTCTTGTGGCGTTTACTGTGTTTTTATTCTTAACGGAGTGCTTGGGATGGACGCTTGTTAAGTTCACAGCATTTGCAGCGTTTATGAGGCGTTCGGGCTGGTCGTGTTTGTGGCGTTCGGAGTGTTTGTAGCGTTTATGGGGCATTGGGGTTGGACCCTTGTGGCGTTTTTACAGTGTTAGCAGTGTTTATGGGGCGTTGGGGTTGGACGTTTGTGGTGTTTTGCAGCATTTGTGGCATTTATGGGGCGTTGGTGTTGTACCTTTGGCACTTGTGTGGAGTTTAGCCTGTTTATGTTTCTTCCTGCTCAACATAGGTGGGTGCCTCTGGGTTTGGCGTATTGGGGCTCAGGCTTCTCCCAGCCATGAGCCCCTTCTCTCCGAGCTTGGTTTTCAGCTCGGAGGTCCCTTCGACTTGGCGTGGGGGCTCATGGCTGGAGGGGACGTGTTTGCCGGCCATGGGGGTGTAACTCTGTCTAGGGGCTGGCTGTGCCAAAGGTGGAAGCCCCTGGACATTCCGGGCACCCACCTCCACTAAGCGACGCAATTGTTGAATGAAGTTAAATAAATATTTATTTAACACAGTTAACAACAAGGAGCGCGGGCGTGGTCAGCGGTCAGTCGTTTGGCTCAAGCGCGGTCAGCCTTGCTCGCATCACCTCCATGTGCTCAGTACAGTGTTTTCCTGGCGGCCATTCTCTTCGTTTAGCCTTTGGATCATTCTTTTACCCCCATCCCTCCCTCCCCTTTATTCTTGCACTGTTAAATCAGTGTGACGGATGCCTGGTTCCTTTGGCGTGGGGGCTCATGGCTGGAGGGGGCGGGTTTGCCGACCATGGGGGCGTAACTCTGTCTAGGGGCTGGCTGTGCAATAGGTGGAAGCCCCTGGACATCCGGGGCACCCACCTCCACTAAGCGACGCAGTTGTTAAACTAGAGCGAACATAGAAACCGATATGTACATTCCATGACAAAATCTCATCCACCTAAACACCAAGACTTTTAGTAGATACAACTTGTATCATTATCAATAAATAAAGGAGGTGTATTGAAAGTCTGCAACCTTTGCCTAGAGCCGATTAAGATAAATTCCGTTTTAGACTTATTAAGAGTTAGATTACTAGCAATAAGCCACTCTAACTTTGGCCAGGTTCGCATTAAGAGCACGTTCTAGATGTGCCACATTATTACTGACAAAAGTCAAGTGTGTATCGTCTGCATACATCTTGTATTGAACATTTTGAGACAGTTCAGCAGATCGTTTATGTAGAGTATAAAGAGAAGAGGACCGAGGATGGTGCCTTATGGGATACCGCAAGTTAGATATTGATCACCAGAGACGGATTCGGTTACAATACATTTTTGTTTACGAAGATTCAGATAGCATTTAAACCAGTTGTAAGAAAAAGCAATTCGCGTAACACAAACTTGGCTCATGTATCCGTTCACGCAAGTAGAATCGTCTGAGCACATGGCAAAAATTATTTAACACAAATCTCAAATCAGGGCTCTCAAGCCGATCTCAAAATGTATTAAACGTCTAAGATAGAGTATTTACAAATACATAAATTCCCTTAGCCTCATCAGCTCGAGTTTTACGTGCAGGATTCTAAGAGGTTACATAATGGAAGAAAAGATGGCAGACCCCCCTCTAAACAGATCAGAAATTGAATCCCCTTTTACCAATGTTAGATTCGATGTGTTCGGACCTGGGACGGTTCAGACAAGGAGGACAAGTTGAGAAGTGGTGAACAGCAAATGCTGGGTTCTAGTTTTCACGTGGTTAGCAAGTAGTGCAATCCATATTGGACATCTGGAGCCCGGGGGCGGGGGGGGTACTCCCACATATGGGCTATATAGGTACGTGCCGCGGAATAGGGTATGGTTTTTGAGGTTCTCGGTCCTTAAATAGGGTCTCTTGTTTGACCAGTTTGTTTCTGTGTCCCTGGTGTGGTCCTTAGATAGGGTAGCTTAATTGTATTATCTAATACTGGAGTGTGAAAACGCCCGCCGGTTATGATTGCATATTATTAAACTAGGCTTATTCTAGTATTTTATGTTTGATGCTATACATCCAATGTTACAGAGAAGAAATAAAGTTTTCCTTTTCATGCTGCTGAATAATTTTGTTTTTCCCTTGAACAGGGTGTCATTTTTCGGCTTCGGGCCTTAAAAAGAGTATCAGTATTTGCTTCCTTAGTCCTTAAATAGGGTTAGGGTTCACGAACCTTCGCGGCACACCCCTATCCAAAATTCGCAGGAGTACCCCCCCGGGATGTGGAGACAATTGATGCCAATTCAGTCATATGTGGCCTAAGGCGTTTCTTCGTCATAAGATGTCCTGCTTTGCGCCTGAGGTGCAATTGGGGTACCAACTTTGTCGGTGCTAAGACTCACCTAACGGAGATGAATAAAGAGTCAGTGGCAAAGTACTTGTCAGAGCAAGGATGTGAGTGGTTATTTAATCCTCCCCATGCATCCCACTTTGGTGGTACATGGGAATGACAGATAGGAACCATCCGATGCATATTGGATGCCATGCCGACGGAGTTAGGGTTGCGGCAGCTGACTCACGAGTTACTTGTTACCCTGATGTTGGCAGAGGAAGACGTTCGAGCAACCAATCAGCACCCTCGTACTATTGGTTCCTTGTGAAGATGCTTCAAAGAAACTGCAGAAGCAAGGATCTACGGTGATCATTGGGCGAGGAGTGTTACGCGAGTCACGCTTGCTTTTTCAATTTTACAAGTTAATGATTATATGAGTGATTATGCAATTTTTGGAAGAATAGGTTAAGTTTCGTCACGTGTTGAACAGTGATCAGTCTTGGGAGTCTTTAGCGTTTCAGAGTTTTGGTTCTTTTTTCAATGTTGCGCTACTGCTGTGTTGAACTCATTTGATCAAATTATATTTGACTAAAGCATGGCAGTAGCATGATGATTGAAACCAAAATAATAAAACCGCTGTCAAGTGACACAGCAAACTTGGCAGGTTTGGAGGAAGTAATAGTGTTTACAAAACTAAAGCCTGAATACTTTTTAAAGAATGGCACGATTGCTAATTCGCCTGCTATTTATGATTAGTAGACAGTAGAATTACTTGCCCCAAAAATTCAACTTGGTGGCTCATTTTACTTCAGAGAAATTCATTTTGGAAATTCCATACATCTTAGACCAAGTTGTGCTCCAGCCATACTAACTAACAGTATTGGTTTTCAATGAGGTGTCCATGTCAAATGGGTTTTTATAAAGAGGGGATAAACTGTAATTAATTGTGTAGAGTTTTGTTGTACTAAGCTTTCCTGCATACATTGTTTTACTGTTTTTATCTCACCACATCCTTTCTGTTTTAATATCAAGTGGTGTCAGTTAGCCTGGAAGAAGATATTGACTCAGAAGATGATTCCATAAGTGAGGTGAAATTTTGCATTTCGTAAAGATTTTTATATGGCGCCCAAGTTTTTATTTAATTAAGGTACCAAATCTCTTTGTACAAGTGTTTTCACTCTTACTTTTTAAAGGTCATGTTGCAATGAATATACTTGTCAAAGATTTATGCAGTAATCCCCAGTTCGTCAATACTCTGCCATGTTTACAAAGACCAAAATCAATGTACTGACCCTGCAAAATGCATTATTTGTGTCTAGTTTAAAAAAAACTCAGTATTTTAATTCAGGCACAATCCAATTTCTGTGATGGAAAATGACAATAATAATCAGAATTTTCTCTTAAGTTTTAAGGTGGCTCGACTGGAATTTTTGGGGGGCATACCTCCTAGGTTTGAGCATTAACTAGGTTGCCATGAATAAAGATATGTGTTGGTCGAAGTTTTGACGGAGATGTGTTCTCTAGAGAATATAGCGTCCTGGAACTGGCCAAAAATCGCAGTGGCATGGTCTGATTCAGTTTTGTTGACGTTGAGATCGCTGGTTTGCATGTGGAAGACAGGCCGAAAAGGTGGGTAATTTTTACTCTCTTTGTTTACTGCACGTTCCGTGTCACTCGGCACAAAAAGAAATTATAAAGTAGTGAAAGAAAAATTATTGGGCTTTGTTTTGGTATATAAATAAGCTTGTACCGAGCGGCACGGAAGCGACAGTTTTGTTAAATGCGTATCCCGTTTTTGTGTCAAAATTCGACTTTAACATTCGACAACATTCGACTGTTGATCGAAGAGCTTATTACAACGCTACCCAAAATGTTTTTGTCGTTCAGTTCGAGTTTCCTATCACGGATTCAACAAAAAAAAGTAGAGGGACAGACAGTTTTGGGCTTTGTTTTGTTAATATGACTTAGCTTGTACTTTGTTGTTCGAAAAACTATATTTAGATGCTAAATCTCCGTGTGTTTACACTGTTTATGGCAGAAAAATAAGCTTACGCTTGGTTCAAGTTAATCTCGTGTCACTCGGTACAAAAGAAATATTCGTAGCCATTGTCTTGCTTTGTAAATTGTATTGTGGCTAGTGGATCGAAAGTGGCCGGGTTGCGGCAGTTTTCTAAAGTGCGTAGTTCGTAACGTGATTTTGTCGATCGGTGCACATTTCATTGTTGTTGCACATTATTACAGCTTTGTATGTTACAGAAATTTGAGTTTTATCCGAACTGTCGAATGAGAAAATGTGAGAGTGTTTTCATTAAAATGCTTAGACCGTCTTGGAGCTACAGTTCGATAGATCCAGCAACATTTTGATTTGTAAAAAAAATTCTGTTTACAATGTGCACAACTGCTTGCAATTTTATAATTGAAGGATCGAAGTTTAGATTATTTTGCTCATAAATTTGGCTTGGGATTATACACACGAGTTACTTGTTACTTTCCTCGTTAGGAACCGTACTTACGGACATGATTTCCCCCTTGTACAATTTTTTAGTACTAAATTTTTACACACAAGGCTTTCAGTGGGGTGCTTCTTTGCTTGAAAATTGGATCTGGAAGGAGATGAACAGGGTAATTTTCCTGTCAATGCTTTTGTTTTTTGTCCATCGTTTTTGGCTTAATTTTTGGAGCAAAGTTATGAATGAATGATAGAGTTAACATGCTATTAAGTATTCAAAAGTTCTTTCCAAGAAAAAAAGTATTCACAAATTAAACTTACAGGAGTTTAAAGTTTGGAGTAAACCTTGTGTCTTAATGAAATTTTAGTTGGATCATGTTGATGACTGCAGTTGTGTAGGATATGCAGTTTCCAATTTTGATCTTCTGTCAGAATTATGTGAGAACGCTCAAATACAGATCTCATTCAAACATTATAGGTTCATTGTCAATTGTCGTTTGTTTCTATTCCTATAAACTTAGCATCAGGACTACATTTTGCATGGATTTAATGTGATATATATTTGAAGGGGCTGCTGTTTCACATTGAAGTAGTTTCCACTTTGTTTTTAGATTTGAAGTTCAGTTTCTTGTTAGTAATGTTGGCTAAGGCAGTATTGAAGTACCTGACACGTTAACATACTTTACTTTTCATTTCTCTTCAGAAAAGATTGATTGATCCTGCTTCAAACAAAGTGCAGCCTCACAAACAAGATTTTTTAACGAACAAATGTGTACTCCAGGAAAGCACATGTCCCTGACAGTGTCAATAAAATTTATTTATGGAAATATCTGGGTTTTTACTCCTTTGTAGCACTTTAGACTATATGCATCACTTTTTTAACCTTTATATACTAAAAAAATATAATCAGTATTTTTTCCATCTAACACTTGAATCAAAGTTCTCTTCTTTTAAAGTATAGTATGTAGTATTCCCTAATTTTAAAAATTTCCGTTTATCTTTCAGATCAAGCACAATAACCATTGAAAAGAAAAAAACCTTGCTCGGTCAAAGAAAGTTTTGATATTAAAATTGCACCCGTTCTCAATGAAAAGACTGAATGCAGACACTAAAGTTCATTTACCTCATGTTCAAACTTTTTTGTAAATTGGATAGTGTTGCTGGAGAAAAATTATTTTTGCTTTACCTTTTAGGGAAAAAAATAATAATAAAATAACAACCAGGTGTCTAAGCAATTTCAAAGGACCCATAGCGTCTTATTTATCTGCTGCATTGAGCTGTGAACAAGGGCCGTTTTTTCTAGTGACCCTGCTTTTTGCAGAAACATTGTTGTCCTTCGTGATCCAAAGTTGAATCCCGACAACCGGCCAAATCGCGAGCATCGCAGGAAACGAATCCCATAGGAATAGGTGAAAAAGGATAATAAAAAGTCTAGGCTATTCTAAAAATATCCGATGTGCATTTGCAACTCGTATTAAGTCGCAATTAACCTTCTTTCCACTGGAATAAACAAAGTATGGAGGTATTGCCGCCATTTTGAATTTGGCAATGTCACGTGGTCGCGCGACGACCAATCAGACATTTTTCGCCGGTGAACCTGTTCCGAGGGTCCTTTTTGATGCAATTGTATATTTTTGCTAAATGTGCACGTCCACGTTAAAACAATGCCAGTGAATAATGAGGACGCTCACTTGTAAACACAAAATCTGGTGGAAAACTTGATTATATTTGGGGCCCTATTTAAGAGCCTTCTCTGATTTCAATGTTCTTGAACCTTGCAGAGTATATGTATTGACAATTGATCTCGGGATTGTCACATTTGTAAAAAAAATTTATCGAGCGGTTTTTTGAAAAATGCGAATTTTGTAGGCGTGCAAAAACTGTACCAAAAGCAGCTGAATGCAAGTTAATAAAATTCTACTTACTCGCGATCGCCCAGAGCAATGCTCCTCTTTTTTTGTACGCAGTTTTCAATGAAATCAAACCACTATGAGATGAAGCCCCGTTTCTAAAGCTTATCATTTTCTTAAAAAATTAGCTAATTGTGTGGATAGCATGCTATTTCACTGTTTTTATGATGCTTAAAACTTCGTTTCAAAATATTTCGAAAACGCTCCCATAGAATTTGTTCAAACTTTGCTATAATTGATGCAATTATGGCTTATGGCAGGTACAAACTCCCTTTAGCGATTTCTTAAAAAAAACTCCTAGTACAGAGAAACACAAAGATAAATAAAAAACGTAATGGCGTCGTTACGTTGCCATGGCGACTCCTATTGCAATAAAATTCAGATTATAAGGAATTATAATCTTTATATAATACAGTTGTGGTAATCTTTTTCCCATATCTTTTC
>JBBMOI010000015.1:5425000-5492500 GCA_038088405.1 Porites divaricata | reverse complement strand
TGTCGTAAACATCTGTTAAACTTCTTAAACCTGCAGTACAGCAATTTGATTTTAATTTGTGCAAAGAACAGATCAAGTATTTGATAGTCACTTTCCAATGTTATGAGTGATACCAACTTATCAGAATATAAATGCCTTATTGTGTTAAAGTTTCTTGATCGACCCCAATAACTCGAAACAGAACCAACTCGAACTGTTTTTTGTTTCCCTTCAGAGTTCGAGTTACTAAGGTTGTCCTGTACGCCGAACGGTTGGACTTTTCACGAGTTAGCCTGAGGAAACAGCCGATACTTAGTGACGCCACCGTTCCCCGCGAAATGACGTCTTAGGAACAAAGCGCTAGAAATTCATGTCAGTACTTGAGGCAGCACTACCCAGATTTGTCTGAGCTTGGTCGTGAAACGGCGTTAGATCACATGAAAATTGTGGCTCTCGTTCCTTAGAGGTCATTTCGCGGAAAACGGTGACGTCACGAAATGTTAGCTGTTTTACATGTGAGCCCCGCCTAAGCTTTGTGATTGTCAACCAGGTTACTTCGATTAGTGGCTATGAAAATCATACAGATTTAAATACAACTATAGTAATGGTGTGCACGCGTCAGGTTTTCATATTGACCTTCTTACAGCTGAACAAAATAGTGAAAGCACAGACAAAAAAAATCCTCCCAGTGAGGACTAAAATAAATATAAAATGAGCTTAGATTAACGTGATTTGATCACTTTTTATTAAAGGAATGTCTCTTCCAGGTAATCATTTAAATTGTTTTTGTTTTTGCAGATGATATTGAATCAGTACCAGTCACGCCATTATTTGCTACTCAGCCTTTTTCTCATGATCACCTGCCCTCACCATCAGATCGAGGTAACACAGAAAAGGTTTATTGTGTTGATGGATTTTTATCTGAATTTTTATCTGACATTTGTTTAAGACCTCTGGCTTCAATCCGCTTATAAGTAGACCATCTGCAAAATCAAAGGAAACAATGTGTGGAATGTAGCCGTTAGGAGTTTCTTGCATACTTTTTAGCTAAGTATGTTCCTTAGCTAAGCTGCCTGGGGGAGAGAGTCTCGTCCAGAGTTTCTGCACTGCAAGTGATATTATTTTTAGTAAGCTTCTCAGGCAACTTTCCTAAAGGGAAATGATGTATGGGGTGTACCTGCACATTTTTCCCAAGCGTACCCCATGTTAATTTCGTCATTATAAATCAGGTCAGGTATTTGTCACGTTGTAAGGCTCCAAGGTAGAACTTTAGCCAGGAAAAATCTTTCTGGGGTGAGGCATCTGACGACAATTGTTCTGAATGATTGGTGATCTCACAATTATTAGAAATTTGTAATTTTCCATTGGCCCAACACCAGCCTTACACGGGACGCTTTTTAAACAAGGTAGGTGAGAGCAAAGCCTGTTGCGAGGAAACCCTCGACGTGTGTGTGAATGGGCATGCTTAGATTTGACTGAGTCCGGCGTTAGCTGTCACGTTAGTAGTCTTGAATACAGACTGGTATTAGCCTGTGTACAGCCACCCCCTCCCCTCAAACAAACTCCGTTGAGTCTCTTTCCCTGTTTTTGTTTGAGGGGAGGGCCGGGGCGGCTGTACTGATTTTTTCTCTTTCTAGGGATCAGTTCCAGCTGTGATTCTTGGGCTGAACAAGATATCGATGATGTGGAAAGTAAAAACTCTAAAAAATCACGCGGGAGGAAAGGGAGCAAACATTCCAAAACAAAGGGAAAAGAACAGAATTTCGTCAAGCGAAACATTGAGGTAGCGTTCGTTTCGATGTCTATTAACAGAATGAAACAGAAGCAATTGAATTAGGGTAAAACCTACCAATCACATTCGCTAATTATATTTTGAGAGATAATTGACAGGAAGGTAAAATGCTTCTATTAGTGGATTTTTATATTCATGTTTAAATTGTTTTTATTTTAGCTGGCTGCTGATGCTGGGAATATGATTCCCATGACGGAAGCGGAGAAGAAACGTTTGGAGCAACTTTTGTCCGATGATACAGATTTATTGATGGTGGGGGTAACTTTTTTTTGTTAACTCTGACAACGTAGATGTTAAGACCTGGACTGGCTTTTCTGTCCTTCCAATCTCGCTTTATGTTGTTATTTTTACGTTTTGAGTACCCTACGAGTAGGGGTTTCTCTATGGTGGATGCTACGCTACGAAGGAAGAGGAACCACTGCAAGTGACCGTTTGCTTCTTTGATCGAGTCGTAGTCCAGCGCTATGGACGAGTAAATTAACTTGAAAAAGTAAAAGCTGTTTAAAAACAAGGTAAGGCTGTCGCCATTTGCTTAAGCTTCGTGCAAACGGACGCAACAACTCCCAACAATGTTGGGATCTGCAGTGCATCGTGGAAGGTTACAAGACTTTGGAGACCATGTGGCTCCAACAATGTTGGAGCCACAAAAGGATCCAACATTGTTGTGTTACGATTCGGCGATCACGGAGCGAAAGAAATGCTGGGAGTTGTTGACTCAAAAGTTTGACCGGTTTCAAGCTTTACACCACAACTCCCAACAACATTCAACAACACGCAACAGGGTGTGCAAACCAATGTTACGTCCGTTTGGACGGGGTTTGAGGTCGCGGCTGACACCTTGGGTTCTTTGTTTTGCATTTATTTAAAGCGTATGCACGACGTACAAAGACTAATTTTGTCAGTGTTTCAAATTCTTTATGCAGAAGAACAGTTCAGTTCGCCAATTTCAAAGTCATTTTCTGTCATGCAATTGAATTGAGTTCAAAATATTTTACCCAAATACACTGCCTGTTTGTACCGCTAAGAAAAAATAATAACTCCGCAAAATTTACTGTCTTTGAAGCAAAATAAGTCGGAAGGCTTCATCGGCACACCATAAATCGTTTTTTCCTGAAAAGTAGACTTCCTAAGCTTTAAAAAGAGACCAAATATAAATCTGTACGTTGAATGTCTGCGGACTTACGATTTTTCGAGGATTCAAAAGTTCGCTTATAAGACGACTAACTTTTACGCAAAATGACCTGTGCGCAACTTCGGACAAAAACACGAACTTCAATATCTCGACAATATGCTTTGTAAAGTAGGGATTCCAAATTCTTTATGCAGTAGAACAGTTTAGCTCACTGTTTCCGAAGTAATTTTCGTTTATGCAATCGAATTGAGTGCAAACGTTTTTTCGCAAACACACTGGCTGTTTACGCCGCTAGGAAAAAAATTATAACGCCGGAAAAATTACTGTGCGTTTCAAGACAAATAATTCGGAAGGCTTCAGTGACGCACCATAAATCTCCTTTTTTCCTGAAAAGTAGACTTCCTAACCTTTAAAAAGAGACCAAATTTATATTTAACAATTAGTAGCCGAAGGCGACGTGAATATCGGCGAATAGTCACCGAGACGAAGTCGAGGTGACTATTCGCTATTAGTAAAATTACATTGATGATTATCGAAAATAGAGCGCTGTGATTGGCTAGGAGCTTCGCTTTATCCCGCTATAATCACCGCGCGGTGATTATAGCATCGAAGGCTGGCAGTTTTCAAAATGGGAGTCAGATTTTTTGATGTGTTGGGGTCGGAAATTGATCAGTGATTTTATTTTCTCGAATAATCATCAATGTAATTATACTAAAACAATTAGTCGCCTCAGGTGACGTGAATATTATATGTTATTCACCTGCTGGGAGGTCCGTATTGGGAGAAACTGTGCCCGGGATTTTGATTACCGCTGGAGGCCAAAACAAAACATTGCAACATGATGGACATGATTTTTAGCTTGAAATTTGTATAACCACAATTAAGCTCTCTTTTAGAATAAAGAAAGGTTTTTGTGTCTTGGTAGGCAATTCATTATCTGAGTGTCAAATAAGGATAACAGAATTGACGAACTTGATATTAAAAGCCAAATGAAAAAAATATAGCAAAGATTTTCTACGGCTGAATTTCAATTACTTTAAGATTAGTTCAATCGAGCGGGATGAAAACTGCACAAGGGCTTTATAAAAAGAGCTAATTACACATACCAATCTTAAGGTTTTGAATTGAATTCGAATAAAAGAAGGCGATGTGGGTAACAAGATTGTAAACAAAGAAATGAAAACGGCGATAATCGACTGCTGGAAAAGTGATTCGTATTGTTTATTTAAGCCTGATTGAAAGCCAAGTGCAGTCATTCACAACAATCTCGACCCAGAGCTCTTCTGCGCATGTAAAGGAGAGGGATCAAGAGCTCTGGGGAACCCTGGAGCGAGATTTGTCTCTGATTGGTTTCAGCAAAAAACAATAAAAGTGTTTCTGATTGGTCTATTCAAGTTTGCACGAGAGCGATTGAACGTGCGGCGTGTCTGGCGTGTGAGCGGGTTTTTTCCCTAGACATGTTGAAGTAAACACGGCCTGCCGATTCTTGATATCAGCGATTACAAAACAACATTTGAACGACTAATTAGGCAGAATTACTAGATTTTCCAATTTTCAAATAAAAATGCTTAGCTACATATCGAAAATTGAACCGTGAACCAGAAAAAGATTTGAATTCAAAAAAAAAAAAAATAAATAAAATAAAAATACACCGACATCTTTGCCAGCTATAAGTTAAGAAGCGTGACACATTGCTGATTTTTCTTCGACTTCCACGTTATCTTGTTTACACGAAGTAGCCGAGTATGAATGAAAACTTCAGCTTCTTGTCGTAAATTGCCCAAAAACAGACTTCCAAGAAAAAAAAAAACCAGAAAAACTAAAAGTGATACGTGTACAATGCGACTAGATATTTATAGTTCTCTTCTTTTCCCACGATATCACATTTCAAAGCAGCTTCGCTGAAGTGTTAATGTTCATGAACAAACATAAATAAAAGGACGCTAAATTCATATTTTGGAAAGTTTTATTGGAATTTCCATACGTTTATTTTAACAAGCCATTCGGGTTTCACTTACCGCCTCGTGAAGTAGTCCACAGAAATATTAATCAACTGCCAAGCATACGCAAACTTCAAGTCTCAGTCTGTGATTGGGAACGTTTAACGGTATTTTCTCAGCAGCTACCACAAGAGCCTTGGATACCTGAAAATTCTTCACGGCCGTTAACTGAATTTCTTCCGTTCTCATACCGAAGCAACACAACACTTCGCGATGAAGCAGATATGAAAGAAGCAAAAAGTTTGGGTTGGATCAAAGAGCATGCGCTGTGAGGCCCAAATAGCCAGATTTTGGCTACTCCGGCGCAGAGTTTCCCAGAGCTTACGGGCGCATTCCCAAACCCGTAAGCACTGGGGTCGAGAATGTCATTCACAACGACCGGGTAAGACTAATCTGCGAAACTACAGACCGCTGAACCGGCGGAGCCTACGGAACCTAAAGAAGTTAAGTGTTACGACTCCCTTTGGCTAACGTGATAAAATAATAAGTTACTATTCATATTGCATAATAAATTAGCTCCAAGCCAAATTAATGTGGTGTAATCCGTTCGCCTTCTGCCGTGACGGTGCATGGTCCTAGTGATCATGATGTTTTGCTCTCCGCTGGTATAAATTCGGCGGTTTCATTCAAATCGTGGCCATTTCAAGGGTCGGTTCTCCGGGAACCTTTTCGCCTTTCGCAACCCTCCTACCTCCGCTGGTGGGGATTTACCAGTTCTGCGTTTTCAAAGTTTCCTCGTTGCATGCCTATTGCCTCATCAGTCGCGGACTTTTCCCATAACTTAATATTTCGCGATGGTGTAATGAGTATGCAGTGAGAATATAGTGTACATTACTATTTGATCAGCTTAACTAAAGCCAGTTGTAATGAAACAGTCATTTCTTTAGGCTCCGCGGTCTGCAGTTCCACAGATTAGTCTTACCCACAACAACCTTTTCTGAAAAGTAGAAAACTAGCGAAGCAAAACTCAATGAAAAACGGCAGAATCTAGATTCAAACAGCAAAAATGGGAAACAAAACTACTAACAGAGCAAAAATGTCGATTAAACGGTGCATAAAAGCAAGATTGCCGTACTTACAGCGCGGTTATAAAGCTAGTGAAGCGACATCGCGAGCCACCTGTTTTGCTTTACTTTAGCGGTTTTCCTGGCTGACTTGCTTGATTCTCCCTTGAGATTTTTTGTCTGAATAATAAAATTCACTTTTCCTTAGCTAATGCTAATAATAGTGCGAGTTCTAAAATAAATTTTTTTAAAAAATCACGGTTTTTACTCATTCACAGACAACAAAGAACTTGCACAAGAAAGCAAAATCCTGAAGGATTCTGGTCGAAGTAGTAAAATTACGTCATCGTGCAAATGGCCTATTGAGTTCAAACTTTTTTCGTAAATTACGGTAATTCATGACATTTCTGAGCAAATTGAACAGCGCGCGCTTATAGGTAAAATCTTTGCTCGTTGGTACTTTGCGATAGCTACAACTAATTTAAAGTATTTACTTGCACTCGTGACACGGAGACTGCGAACAAAATGTTTATTCAAAAGTAAACAAACCGTCTGTGAGTGGTAGTAAACATTTTCTCAGTGATTTTTAGATCAATAAAAATAAGAAACTCTTTAGAAATTTCAACCAAATTTAACACCAATTTTTTTTTGCCTCAAAAATCCTCGAAAACATTGCAGCTTAGAAACAAAATTAAATCGTGGTTGTAATTAGCCATAATTACCATAATTATGTATCTTGCTTGGAACTCGAAGGAACTCGCGCTTTAGTCGGGACACCGTCGGGAGTCTCACAATTTGACTTTTCCGACAATTTTGTGTCAAAGAATTCAGCGCATCCAGTTCTTCACGAGCTGGTACTAGACAAGACAAGACAAGACATTTATTATCATAATTTTTACAAGTACAATTTTTTGGCACGCAGTTAGCAAAAACGCTAGTCGAGGCGTGCCCAATTAATTCTATTACAATTCAGATATTACATTTAATTAAAAAGCAAAGAAAAGAAAAGAAGAAATATGTGTAATAAATTCAAAAGCAAGAAGGAAAATCTGTTTAATGAAACCTGTGAGAGGAGCTAAGGTTTAGGATTTCGCGATTTTATTTCGCGTGTTATCATGGTTGCATCAAGGTAATCATCTTTGTCTCTTAATATTTCAAAGAGCACGCTGATTAATTTACGTTTGAACACGTTTTTTGACATATCTCTCATTCTACCTGGTATCCCATTCCATAATTTAGCGCCAAAAATTGGGACGGCTTGTCTTAGTTTTTCAAGATTAAATTTTTTGATGTACATATTATTTTTAGAGGATGATCTTGTGTTATATGCATGAATAGATGATATCTGTGAAAACAGGTTAACGATGTTTGAGGGTGCAGAATTAGTATGAATATCATGCATTAGGTAAGATATGGACTTAAAATAGAGAAAACTAATTGGCAGGATATTTGCATCAATAAAAAGAGGGATGGCATGAACATTCCTGTGGGCAAAAAATATAAATCGGAAAACATTTTTCTTTTTATGTTGAAGTGCCCACTCTCCTACAAAAAATGGCAAATTCTGCATCCTTGACTCAATGTACTAATAATCAATAGTTCTGTTAATGATATATGAAATGAATCATACCTTCAATCAATAGTTCTGTTAGCAGTAAATTTGCTTGTAATATCATTCTGTAAGACTATATATTTTTGCAACTTTAGCTTGTTTTTCAGTAATTCTTATTTATCCAGATAGTTTATTTAATTACTTTACAATTGTTATATTATCTGTTATGACTGCTGTAACCTTTCCTCTCCGCCCGCCTCGTCTAGCTTTTGCTATTTGCGGGTAGAGATGGCAAAATGATGTTCATGAAATAAAGTATAGTGTGTGTGTGAAGCGATAAGATTTTGGTTAAATGTTTTTTTGACGCCTGTCCTCAAACTATCAAACCGTAGGATAAATAAGGCAAGATTAACGCACGGTAAATATTTAGCAAGGTATGTTGAGGAGCAAAGTGCCTCAATTTGGCGATTAAACCAACCGTTTTGCTTAGTTTAGTAGCTACATTGTCAATGTGTATTTTCCACGAGAGATTTTTGTCAATCAAAATGCCTAGATATTTAACATAATTTTTGATTTCTAAACTAACGTATCGATCGGTATCAGTATCGAAGATCTTAAGTTGGGGGAGGTAGTCGACAGACTTCTGGTAAGGATGGAAAACAACAAAATTGGTTTTTTTTTGGTATTTAGGGTTAATTTATTTGAGACCAGCCAAAGATACAACTTTTTAAGCTCAGAATTTACTGTTGCCTCAAGTGATCTTAGATTCTTGTTAGCATGTTAGTATCATCAGCAAAGAGGTAGAAGTTAAAAAATATCAGAGCAAGTATGAATATCGTTAATATATAAGAGGAAAAGTAACGGACCTAGAACAGACCCCTGTGGAACACCATTAGATATTACAGCTACGTCAGATATTTGGTTGTTTATTTCCAGTGTTTGTGTTCTGTGTCACAAAAAGGATTCAAACCACTTATTATTCCACGAAAACCATAATGATTTAACTTACTTTGAAGAATTTGATGGTTAACTTCATCGAAGGCTTTCTTTAAGTCAATAAAAATTCCACAGGTAAATAAGTGTTTATCCGAATTAGACTGAATTGCACTAACTATATCTACAATGGCATGTTCAGTAGAAAACGCTTCTCTAAACCCATACTGAGCTGAATAAAAGATATTCTTAACGTTAATAAAATGCATCATTCTTTTATACATAACCTTTTCCAAGATATAGCATAACCTTTTTCTAATATAGATAAGAGAGAAAACGGTCTATAGTTATTTGCATCTGTCTCATCCTCAGTTTTAAACACAGGTATGACTTTAGCCTTTTTGAGTTTGGAAGGGTAGCTCCCCGATGTGGCTGACAAATTGACGATTTTAGCTAAAATGTCACTGATAATAGTATTTGAGTATTTCAAGAGTTTAGTCGGGCAGGAGTATAAACCATGAGATTTATTGTTGGGTAGAGCCAATATTTCTATGTCAACTTCCCTGGCAGTTACAGGCTTAAACATGAGCTCGCTGGGGATTTCGTTTTTTTTTGAGAAAGTCGCGATGATCACCAGAAACAGGTATCTTACTCGCTAATCTTTCACCAACCGGCAGGAGACGCAAAATGCTCATTTAGTATATTAGCAATTCTATGTGGATTGCGACAAATCTTCTTCCCGTGATCTTTTATCGCATTTACATGTCGTGATTTTTAGTTTTACGATTCAATAGATAATTTAACGCTTCTCCAGACCTTTTTCATGTTCGTTAAATTTTTTTTCAAAATAATCATGGAAGTAACCTCTTTTACTAATTCGAATAAGATGTTTAATTTTATTTCGATAAAACTTATATTTAGTTTGATCATCAGATGCAAAGAGTTTATTTTTAATCCATGGTTTTGAAAAACGCTTCAATTGACGTCGGGAAATCTGTTTAATTGGCATATGCTTATTTGTTATTTTATTATATTTACTATAAAAAGAGGAGAATATATAGTCAATGTCACTATTACCATTTGCTATTATCGACTGCCAATCAATTTGATTAAGATCTTGCGTAAAAGAATCCCTATCGAAATTTGTGAAGTCAAGCATTTTTGTCTTAGCGGGTTTAATTCTTTCTCTTGCTGATCTGAATGCACAAAACCGCGAGAAATGGTCACTCACATCAGAAATTATGTTGCCACTCTCTGATACAAAATCAGGATTATTTACAAAAACATTATCAATTAGAGAAGCCGAGTTGCCGCGAACTCGCCAAGGTTTGTCAATGGTAGGAATGCGATAACAGCTCCGAAGAGATAATAGAAAGTTGTGACTAAATTCCGATATCTCACTTTTCAAAAGACAAAGATTGAAATCACCCATGACGCAAACATTTTTCCCAGTAGAGATAAATTTTTCTAGAGTTTGTTCAAAATACTCTAAGAAACTTTCGGGAGAACTATGTTGTCTGTAGATAATGCCACAAATTATATTCTTTTTGGATGCAAAACGTAATTCGATCCAAAGGGCTTGGAAGCCTTCATTAGACGTTTTTTCTAAGATGGTGTAATGAAGTGTCTCATCAATAAACATTCCAACGCCACCGAAAGCTAGAGGCGTTGGAACAAATTCAAATTCATAACCAGGCAGGGAGAAAAGTTAGAAACATTAATTTTAGTTTCTATTATTCCTATGATATTGAAGTTAAAATCCAATTCGTCTAAAATAGAATTTTGAAGGTTATCAATGTTCTTACTGAGACTAATCAGATTATTATGAAATATCGAAAAGGAGTCTTCATCATTCTCAATCACATATTTGTTTTGCTCCTTGAAGCTATGTGGCGTAAAATAGCGGCTATGAATGTGCTGATTATATAAGGAACAAACGATTATTGTAAGAGGAAAGATGCTTAGCTGTTTAGATTGTTCAACTCTACTCCTCAAGGGTATGCGCGAGGTATCTGTCATCCTAATTCCTAAGGAATATTGAACCTTGCTTTGCCCAGCAGAATTTAAAGCCCTTGGCTTGTTGAACCTTTTTTGCCTCGATTAAAAGTGCTTGTTAAGCGGAGATAAGTGATCTTAGATACCAAGCTGTGACAATGACACTTCAACGCCGTAACCCAACTGACTCGGGGTAACTTTGGAAACCTCTTTCCGTGCTGCCATCACTCTTTGACTTGTCTCCTAACAAACTTGCAAATTATGGGGTTTGGTCGACTTGAAGCTTTACGAGTAGGAACGCGGTGGGCTATATCGATATCTTGCATGGAAACATCCTTCACACCAATTGAATGAAACAACTGTAAGCATAATTTAACCGTCGACTCTGAGTTCTCTCGCTCCATGACAGTAGGCAAGCCAAAGATTTTGATGTTATAGTGATAGCTGTAAGCGTAATTCATTGCATCCATGGTCTAAACCATTCAATTGGGCCTTAATTGACTGCAGCTGTTCCACGATTCCATCGTAGGGACTACTTATAAAGTCAACAGATTTACTTTGCCCAGGTGAAAGTGGACATGATGAGGCGCCATCTTGCGATTTGCCAGTTACAAGCTTCGAAAGCTTCTCAACCTCCTCTTTGGTCGCTTGTAAATCGGTTCTCAGCTTTTCGTTTTCTTTTCTAAGTTTATCCATCGTTTTCTTCCGCTTTACTTTAGGTTTTAGTAATAGAAATTGAACAGAGATTAAAACCGAACTACAGCTCAAAAATGGCGCGACCTGTTCGCTCGAAGGCCATGCGCATTCCACTGAAGAGGGGTAAACTTGGTAGACTGTAGTGTGTCATGTATAATGCGAAATATAAAGGAGCGTTTACGTAAAAACATATAAGGCGTTAACATGTCATCATGGAGCTCAGACGTGTCTTAAAGTCGTCCGTATTTCTTCTATGTTTTTTTGCTTCCTTTACTGTTTTCCGTGGATGACGCTGAGTCGCGGTATAGAGTAAGTTAATATTCGCGGTGTGCTTCTCAAGGACGTTATCCTAGCTAAAAAAATTATATTCTGTGTGTCAGAGAGTCTTGGTTGGACAGCTCCATATCTGATATTGAGCTTGATATTCCAGGCTACGATATTTATCGCCTTGACCGTATAAACAAACTCGGAAGTGGCGTTTGCACCTTCGTAAAACAGAACTCGAAGGTAGTGCAAGCTCATGCCTCTTCACCAACTGTGGCTTAAAATCCAAGCTGGTAATTGCAGATCCTTCCTTATATGTACAGTCTATAGGTCTCCGTCAGAGACACCTGACTGCTTTGACGCTGAGTTATGTGATGCCCTAATTTCCGCGATGCCGATCACTCCATGAATGAGAGGTTTTGACCGATCCTCCACACAGAGTGCTGTCATCTATTCTTTCCGCAAACTTGGACACAAAGTCACGATTCCCCAATTTGATACAACTGTGGCTTAAAGCATTGATTTAAAGCGCCATCTACCAAATAAACAACAACCCTCCTTAACTTAAAATACTGGACTGCCTGCTAGAGTTATTGCTCGCATGTAAGCCACAAGGAAAGTTTTTGGGAAATGGTTATTGACACAGTGATTGTATTTTTATGATTTAGATAATTCTTAATGTTATATAATGCTTTCAAATTCTTACTTGAAATATTTCTGTAAATTATGTACATATTTTCAAAGTTGAATAAAATTATTATTTTATCATTCCACAATTTCTCTGTAAAATTTAATCTTATTCGCCTCTAAAACACCCGAGATATAAGCGTGAAGCACAAGCAAAAATTTTGCGTGATGAATTTATTCATTGATAAGTATCCCTTGCGGACTTAAGTTCCTAATGTTTCCTGGGAATCAAGAGGGGGTTGTCTCATTTGACGTTTTGACGTAGGCGTCACGTGGACGCGCATACTTGATGGAAATGCAACAGGTCGCTTGCCTTCGTAGCGTGTCGTCCGGCCTGACGAAACCACTGCTCACAGGGTACGTTTTGAGCAGAATGTGAAAAACCAAAAATGCAAACGTTATCTTTGTTCATGATCTGTTAGGCTTAGTTTACATCTCTGACTCCATACAGACCTGCAGATCCTAATTGCCTTTTGTTAGGCTTTTTCAAGAAGCAAAAAGACTCTCATTATCCTCCTGTTACGTCAGTATGTTTCTTGCGTCGAATATGTAAACTTGGTCTTACGCCTCAATCAATCCTGAGTCTGTTATCTGTGATTAATTGGTCATCTAAAAACCAGTAGAGTCGTCACCTTTTGTGAATAATGACAATTGTTTTTATCAGAATGCCTATTCCGAAGACGGCTTATCTCTTCCTGCTGGTGAAGGGTTTACGCTGGACAGTGAATCAGTTGCCTCGCTTGCTAATATTGACCGGTAAGGGTTTCTTTTTTTTTCTCGTGAATACCCAGAGGGTATTTCACGAAGTTATCGCTGTGGATTGAGATATGCAAATAACTCCGCAGCACTCACCCATCGTAGGCGATCTTCGGCTCGCTCCGAAGTTGCCCGATATAAACACGACATATCGTCGTTAATGGTACCGAAATGAACTTTATGCAACATTAGGAATGCATTGACTCTCACCACCTCGGGAATGAGGAAAGTCGCGTATTTACATTGTACGCTAGGAGTATCTCGATCATAAGCACTGCTGGGACGGTTTAAATTTCCAGTAACATGACAAGGGAAGAACGTTGTCCGCGATAAATCGCGCTATTAACGTCATTAACGTGGTTTGTTTTGCCTATTGCTGTGTACTCCAAACTTCGCAGTGTCTCTAGCAGGCTCTGGCGAGGAACGGATTACAGCCTGCATCAAAAAGTCGTCTTCAAAGGCATTTTACGCAGAAAAACCACGCAGCATTTTGACGCAGAAAAATGCTGGTGTTGGTCTAAGCCTAGAGAAAATTTTTTTCTACGAAACAAGCAGCCTCCCGTTTATTTTCAAAGGTCGTCATTCCACATGATTTCACATGGTTGCAGGCTACATTTACAACACGCAGTCATCACAAGTACGTCAGACAAGATTGGAAGTCGGTAGCCATAAGAAAAGACGCGTGCTATGCAGCATACTTTTTATTAATCCTACAATTCTTCAGTATCTCTGTCATAGTAGGTTTACTGTATTGTCATTTTTTTTTTTAAGTAAACTCCATGACCTTGTGCCAGAGGAAGAAATGGATTTATTAACCACGGAAGAAACATGGAAGCCTCTTAGGGACTTGGATCAATTGTCGGAAGATGCTTCAAGTGTAAAAGTAGATGCTGACACCACTGGTAAGAGATAGCGTCATTTGCTATCAGTGTTTTAAATTTTAGAAAGGGAGGACATTCTGTTTGTTCTTTCAGGACTCGGAGAGATAATTCTCAGAGAAGAGAAAGAAATGAGAGAAATGAAAAGGAGATTGCTTGCAATCGAGGCTGATCTTCAAGCTCTGTACAGAGAAGATGGAGAAGAATCTATTGAGGTGAGTTTATTAACTTTAAGCATCACTCATGTGGAGTCAAGTATTCCCTATTACGCAAACGGTATCGTCACGTTCCAACTGCTGCTGAAGAGTGGTGACGTTGCCGAAGACCCTGGGCCCGAACATGGAAAGCCCGTGTCGCAACAACCCTTACGCAATAGGGCTCCTGTTTGCCATCAATGTAATGACAAGACTTTTCGCCGCGACCGGAAAGTTTTTATTTGCACTGTTTGTGAAGTCACGACTCACACTGGCTGTGCTGAAGTTGTTCACATCTACGGTCTACCCAGGCTGAGGATTGGACTTATCCGGCCAGGTGTGCCATTTCAGTACTGCCGTTTTTTTGGTAAAGATATTTTAGATTTATCAGTGTCCAGCTGGAAGCGCCGATGTGTCTTACTTACTAGCCTTACAGCGCAACAACATGAATTTACATGGCTCGTATAATCTTGAAAAGGTCTTGAATTTTACCAGTTGTCTTGAAAAGTCCATAAATTTTGTTTAGGTCCTTGAAAAGTACTTGATTTCTCCATTAGGTTTTGAAAAGTCCTTCAAATTCACAACCTCGTCTAAGTCAGACACCTTTCTTCTGTAAAACTGGGTTTTTTTGCTGAGAAAAATTTAGGTTATTCTCATTGTAAGAACCTGTAAAACTGACGGGTAACGTAAAAACATTTTTGTGCATGAACAATACTATATTTGCAAAGTCTTATTGCGGAAGTAGTATAACATAATGTGATCAACGATGGTCGAAGAAGTAAAAATGGTAAATGACTCCATGACATGCTTTAGCCAATAGGTTGATCAAAGGGGATTAAAGAATGTCGATCTTAGTCCTTGAAACTGTAATTTGTCCTTGAAAAGTCCTTAAAATCTGTTTGTCTGAAGTTGTACGAACCATGATTTAAAAGTGCGTGCTTTTCCCGGACGGCGACGAGTCTCTGGCCTCAAAAAGTAGGTTATAGGAGTCAAATCTATTTGGCGAGAACAAATTGATGCTGATTTTGACTAGGCCAGAGACTTTTCAAAAACTGCTTGTCTACGTCCGGAATCTTGAATAAATCGACTGTGTGAGAAACATTTACGTGTGATGATTTATGTAGAGAAAGCGAAAGTTTTTCCGAGTAATTTGATATCGCCCGTATTAAGTGTGGAAAGATTGTGCGTGGTTATGGATAGTTTTATCAGTACCGCGAAAGTGGTTAATTGTGTGATTCCTGAACTTGTTGAAAGAGAGAATTCAAGTATTTCGTTGTGCTCGTGTTACGAGAATATTGAGTACATGCATAAAAACGCTTCGTGGGTACTTAGTTTAAGTTATTATGTCTTAAATAACCATTCTGGGCTCAAGGAAGTTGTGTTCTAGGTTTGTTTTCGGCTATCTCGCTATGAGTCTCATCGTTTGAGAGACTGAAAGGTCATAATTTCTGTGCTTTTCAAATGTTGTTGATTTCATTCTGTCGCTTTTGCCAAGAGCGACTTTTCGTCTGTTGCCAGCAATTAAGGTGGCTCGACCCAGGATTTGTTATAGGCACACCCTCCATCTTTGAATCTCTTATACTTAAACAAAACGATCTGTATTGTAAAACGATTATGACATATGGATTACACTTAAACTAAACTTTAGAGTGGTAATATTTTTTGGGCAATCGGAATAAATGTCACGTGACAATGGCGTCACAATGGTTTTAGCTCTAAATCGAATTTCTGCCCTGTTCGGCTTTTTCTTTGGATAAATGTCTTCTGCTGTGCGAAGTTCTACAAAAATCTTCGAGAGGAATTTCGAGATATCTTGCAGTTTCTATAAAAAGGGTATAAATTATGCATGCTCTGAAGGCTGGACTTAACGCAGATAAATTTGGTACTACTTAGATGTTTCCGAAAAGGTTTTATCACTCATTCGTTTTGCAAATGACCCTTATCGACGCTAGAAGTCGCTGAACGCAAGTACACTTGTTGAGCAAATTCGAAACACATGAAAACGTATGAATCAGAATAAAACGTAATACTGAGCCTTTTTTGTATTTTCTAAGGCTACTTTCAAGGAAACAGCGATTATAACAAAATTCGTCGATAGATTTTTTTTTAAAACTTGTTTAGTGCATTAATTGACCAGTGTACTATTAAATCCCCAAATTCGTGTCGATTGAAAACTTCTAAAGTTGTCTACCATGGGCGCAAAAGTGAGTAGATATTGAAGCGATGTCTCATATTTTGCTAACTTTTTGTTCTGAGACTTCCTATTGTCTCGAGT
The DNA here is from genome assembly GCA_038088405.1 of Porites divaricata. NCBI lineage: Eukaryota > Metazoa > Cnidaria > Anthozoa > Scleractinia > Poritidae > Porites > Porites divaricata. Next base: position 5,476,363 of record JBBMOI010000015.1, on the reverse strand, counting down.
TTAGCACAATATCAAATTCTCCTGGAGTACGCGAGAATTTACCGCGCTTGGTTGCCCTCTGAAATCTTTCCAAAATATGGTAATGCTGTAGAATGGGAGAAAACAATAGCGAATAGATTTCAGAGGGCAAATAAGGTGCAATTCCTCGAAAGACAATTTCATAGCGAGGAAGCTCTCGTTTGTCCACAAAAAGGAATCTGACAACTCGTTTGAACTTTCTCTTTCCACTTGTTACTTTTATTGGCGTATTTTCAATCTGGAATTGCAAAATTCTAGTTTTAAAAACCACCACATGATGTACACACGCCAGTCATTTTGTTTACGGATGACAACTGCTAAGGTGTCAAATTCGCCGTCTTCATCCCCACCCCCTATGTGGTTGCCCATTTGACTTTTGTGGGGGAGGGGGGGTATGGGTGATTTAACTTGGGCAAGAATTTCTTTTTTTCTCAAACCTCTGGAGTTTTTTCCCTGATATATAACGGTGTAAGATTTTTTTTCAGTATTATATGTCACGAGGGAAATTTTTTTCAGCGCAGGATATTATTTTTCCCAGGTATATCCTTGCAAGCTTTTGTCCCTCGAAATGAGTCTACAGGATATTTTTTCTGAAGTCACCCATAATCTCCTCAAAAGTCAAATTATCGGCCGCTAAAGTCCACCAAACATTGGCTCAGTAGATAGACTCAGATTTGTCAGTCATTTCTAAAGCCTTTTGAAACAATATGGGACAAAACTCTCTAGCGGAGAGGGGAGGAATTCGTTTCTACTTACCCCTACCCGGAGAGTCCGTACTGGCGTATGTTGACGTCATAACCAAATTTTCTCTAATGGATAGTCGTAAGTATGGAGCTCCACTTTTGCGCGCTCGGAGGCTCCGCTACTATACTACTAGAATGTGTATTCATTTCTCCAGGTTACCTTATCAGGAGAAATATTACAGAAGCTGATCGAAAGAAGTTCCAGAACCACCTCTCGAAGCACAACAGTATCAGAACGCGTCATGTCGTCTCTTTCCTCGGCCAGAACCACCACCGATGAAACGATCAAGCAGGAGGAATTTCAACTTGCACCTACCTCTCCTGCAAAAAGGAGTAACATGACATCCAATAGCAAGCGCAGCTTACACACAAACCTTTTTAGTAAAGAGAACGAGAGCCCTTGTGGTTCGAATGACGAAGAATATTGAAAAAATGCCTTGGAAACCAAATGCACTGTCGGACATGGTTCCAATAGGGCTGAAGGCAGTTTCAGTGCAGTTGAGTTAAGTTCTAATTTAACCGATTCTGGTCCGTTCAAGAAACAGACAAGTCAGTGTTAAAGAGAAAGGCGACCATAGCAGCAGAATGTCAAATCACGATAAAGAAGCTGGGTACCGGACAAAGAGTGACACTGTGAAGTATTTATTGCTTTGTCTTGTTAGAATGAAAAAAGAGCAATTTTGTTAAAACCTGGAAAAGCACGGGAATCAAATGCTGGAGACGATGTCCTAAGAAATAAAAATTTATGGTTGATACTAACGTGTAGAGATTATGGTGCAATCATAAGCACAAAGCTGCGTAAGGAAACTTTCACACAAATAAGTTTGACAGTGGATTGAGTTCCGTAACGATGTTGTAACATAATCAAGTAATGTGTTAATAGTTCGGACGAAGTAACCACTTGTTTTTTATTCCTTGTTATAAAGCATATAGAAGTAAAGTAGCCTTCGTACGGCTTTTGTATGTAAAGTATTGTACTCCTTTGGTTTTAACAAAAACACCCGAGTATACTTCATGATGGTTCTTTAACATCTTCCAAGGTCTCATACGCTGAACATTTACACTTGATGCGTGCTAAGTAAGGGTTATCTACCATCGCGGTCTCAGTTTTACGGTTTGACCTGTTTTCCTGTTAAGTCATGTTAGTGACTTAAGGCTCACTCCTAGTGCTTACGACGAAATCGTAACGCTAGAGGCGACAGTGGGGATTTTGATTTTATGCTGGTCACAAGGGTGCTCTCTAGTGTCAATGCCTGGATGCCGTACAACAACTAGCAGTTTAACGATAACAAAACGAAGATCCTAGTCTTCCACGCCAAGCATCGGCCTGCTCCCTCCCTGCAAGTAGCTAGCGCTAACCCCAAGCCCACTGATCGTGCAAGGAACACTGGGGTTATTTTTGACTCCAATCTTAGTTTTGATAAACAGATCGAGCAAATATGTAAATCTGCTTTTCACTCAATTAGATCAATTTCGAGAATTACGAAGTTTCTCAGTATGGAAACCGCTAAGTTAGATAATTGTAGCGCACTCTTGTATGGCCTTCCTAAGTATAAGATCCAGCTCCTGCAATACGTGTTGAACTCTGCCGCTAGGCAAGTTACATTGTCCAGGAAGCATGATCACATATCGCCAGTACTAGCGCAGCTTATAATAATATAATAATAATAATAGTTTATTGACACTTCTGGCAGATAATATAACTGAATAAACAGTGAAATTTACAAAAATTTACAAGATAATACTAAAACCATTTACAAGCCCAATGATCAATAATACAGTAATTGTATAATTGTATAATTTATCCAAATCTAAATGTAAAAAAGTCATTCGCTCTCTTAGTCTTTTTCATTGTTCTTGTTGGTATTGTATTCCCTGATCTTAATTGATATGGTAATGTTCTTATTGTCTCTTGCGGAGCCAGGAAGGATATTGGGTGGCTCACATCCCTCATAGCAGCCATTAGCTTTTGACGTAAAAGTTCCCTACGACTAGCTAAAGATGTAAGCTTAGCCTGATACAGCGCTTGCTGGTAGCTAGAGTTAGGAAATATTATTCCCAAGGCTCTTCTTTGTATTGATTCAATAGCGTCAGACAGGTATGCAGGGATATCCTGCCACACCTGCACAGCGTATTCTAATACTGACCTAACATTACATAGATATACTTTTAGTATGTCTTTTGGCATTACTCCTGCACGCTTCAGTAATCTAAGTGCATACAATCTCTTAGCTGCTTTGGCAATTACGTATTCAGCATGCGCATTCCATTTAAGGTCATCACTAACTATAACTCCTAAAAGCTTATATGTTCGTACACGTTCTACTTCTTTGTTTCCAATGGATATAGGTCGTAAAGTTGTGATTGAATTTTTCATGAAATCTACATACATCTCTTTACATTTCTTTGGATTTAGCTTCATCTTATGTTCAATACAATAATCATGAATTTCTCGGACAACTATATCTAGTACACTAATGGAGTTCCTTGGGATAATCTCGAATGCAGTAGTGTCATCAACATACTTAGTACGCATATGCCAGTTCTTGAGCAACTTGTTTATCATGACAGCAAAGAGTGTTAATCCTAGTTTTGTCCCTTGTGGCACACCTCCGTTGACCTGTTTCCATGGTGACAGGGACGAACCAACACGCACAGCTTGAATTCGATTGGTTAAAAAGGACCGTACCCAGAAAAACAAAGTTTGATCGATATTAAAGGATTGAAGCTCATCTAATAATACTGAATGGTCTATGAGGTCAAAACCTTTAGTAAAGTCTGCAAAAAAGATTCGGACTGAGCAGTTTGCCAACCAGCTTCATTGGTTGCCAGTTGAGCAGCGCGTAGAATTTAAGATCTTGTTATTTACATATAAACTTGGTGAATGGTATGGCACCTCTTTTTATCTCCAGGATCTATTAGACCTTTATAGACCTTGCCGTAGTCTTTTATCAGGAAACATACAGCTTCTGAAAACACAATCGTATAATTTAAAATCGCATGGGTTCAGGGCAATTTCTATATGTGCCCTTCAGCTTTGGAATGCCCTTCCACGGGAGCTAAGAATGTGCGATTCTGTACGTAGTTTTAAGAAAGCCCTGAAGATGTTTCTTTTCAATATGGCTTATTGTTGAGTAAAACTAAGACAAACCTTTTTATGAACATATGTTAGAGATTGGTCCCAAGATTTTGAGATTTCATTTAAGTTATATTTTACTTTTTAAGGCAATTTTTCTTTTATTAATGGGAAGCGCTTGTGGACTCTAAAGGAATAAGCGCTATAGAGTGTTTTCACACGACGTCACGGCGGCCATATTGATGTCCCAAAACAATGAAACGGTGGGTATGTTGGTGTCCCAAACCAATCCTATGGGAGATAAACTCTTTTCTTGTGCAAAAGCTTTCTTTTGTTCCAATAAATTTGCATAAATACTGCATGGCCACGTGAGTGAAAACGCGTTATATAAATAAATTGTTATTAATATTTTTATTATTATTTTATGGTTTCGTTAATTGTACTAGTCCACTTCGCCGATCTGCCGGCCGATAATTAAACAAGAAAGCACTTTGTAGTTATAGCATTTTTCTGTAATATTCTTCCAGTAGATGCTGTTTGGGCCTCGTAAAGCTATACTTCGCATGAATATTTCAAGATACATTGAGGAAAATTAAAAAAATTCACTCTCTGGTTCAACAGCGCGTGCTAAGCGATGTTCTCCACGGTTTCTAGCTGTCGCTTTTGTCGCTGCTCGCGCTGGATTTTAAGTCGCCGTTCTCGGTCTAGCCGAGTTTCGGTGGTAAATCTTCCCCGCGAAGATTGCTAGCCACTTGTTGAATCCACCGTAGTTGTGTCTGCTGTTGTCTTTCATTTCCCTGAGATACTGGTCGTGATTCACTGATAGTAAACATTGTTTCTCCAGTTAATAAAAGGCCTACCCTAGGACCTTAACTCGCCCTAACTCGTAGCTTGAGATTATGTTCAAATTTCCTTATCTCGCCTAAACTCGCATTATCTCGCACAAACTCGCCCACTCTCGCCACTGCAAAGTGGACACCAATTTTAATACCTCATCCTAGCTACTCTCAGGGTAATTTTACAATTAATCCACTAAAGGACGACACCAAAAAATGGGGATTTCAAAAATTTTAAACAATAGTGATTTGTAAGTCCCATCCTTCTAGAATTTCCAATAGCCTCTGTGGTGAGGGTATTTCTCCACCAACATTTGATGAAGTTTTTGTTAGTACTTAATGGACAGTCAATGGAACTACCAGGAACAACCTGAACATGCAACAACTAGTTACCTAACAAAAAGGCTACAATGCTAAGCATTGCAGAAATTCCAGAGGCATGGGGTCACAGGGTCTAGAGAAACCCACATTGATTGCTAGTATTTTGGGCCAGCTTGGGCCACAAAGTAAGTGACATTAAGTAAAAGTAGAAACAGTGAATGCACGGAAAAGTTTTCATGAAATAATAAATTTACTTATACTTCTAAGAAATACAAAAACATAACAACAGAATGTCAATTTTTTTTCTTTTAAGCTAGCTAACGATTTACAATAAAGTTTGATTGTTGTGGAAAATTTCAAAATGCAATGCAATGCATGCAAGCTGTTTTTTATAATGAAAAGCAGCAGCATAATTATCATCTTATAATCTGATGAAGCTTATTCAGGATTATAGCTAAAAATATAAGTCTGGGATGTAGCCAGAATCCTTTTAATACTCCACATACTGATTGCAGTAAAAATACCTGGTACTAGACGATCTGTACATTGGTTCAACGTGACATCCTGTTTGGCTTACATTGTAGTGAAGCTGGCGGTGTATGACATTTGCAGACTGCAGACCGCAGACTGCAGACTGCCGACTGCAGAACGCAGACCGCAGACTGCATACCACAGATTGCAGATTGTAAATAAAAGACACCAAAAATCTTCCTAATAAAGGTGACACCATCAAAAATATAACATCGTGTGAAAGTGAGAAAGGAGCCTGGGAACAAGGTTGATGTTTTTGCGCAAAGTTACATTGGCCTCATTTCCAAGATGTTGGCTATTCTTCACCGACGCGACTCTTTATTGACTCACCCGGCATATCACTAATTGCATTGATTCTTTATTCTTCTTTGATTATTGTGAATTGATAATGACAAGTAGCAATGCCCATTAATGCCTGTCTAAATAGTAGTCTTCTGTAAAAAAAGTGTTTAGATTGCAAGCACTTCGTGCTCACTACAGTTACGTCTACAAAAACAACTAGGATAGATCACGGACATTTAACACCTTTTAAATGACGTATTTCATCTTAGTAGTATTTAAGGAGATGCCAGACAATCTAAACCGAACAGATCCTACCTTGACTCGATGAATTACCGGAAGTGGATTTTGAATTTCTAAATAGGCAAATCGACAATGGCTTTTTAAACAGGCCAATCATTGCTCATGCTCAAATCCTAGTACACAGTTGGGGCACACGTAGAATAAGGATTCCGGCACTGTTTCACAGACAGACTTATATAACCAGAGTTTAGTTTCGTCTGTGGTGCAGGTTAAATTGCTAGCCTGTTGCTATGGATTCATGAGCGAGTTTGTGACATCGGCAGACATTATTCTGCTCTAATTCAATACGAGACGAACAGCCAACAACTCCTTCAGGAATCAGGTTGGTATAATTTGCATGAAAAAACTTCGCTTCTAGGCCTTACATGTACTTCTCGGAACAAGGTCATGTTGATGATGACGCCACCTTGATTACGATATTTTTGGTTTCATTCAATGTACAGTGTTGCTGCCTCATGCAGTCTGCAGTCTGCAAATGTCATACACCGTGAAGCTGGCAACCAGAAGCCATGATTCATAAAGACTTGTTACATGTAGCCCTTAAGGTGCCGTCGACATTAACTAGTCAGTGGCGGATCCAGGGGAGGGACCCGGGGGGCCCGCCCCCCTCAGCTTTCGATCAAAATGAGGCCCGAAGAGCGAAAATTTTTTTTGGAGACCGCCCCCCCTTATCTTTGGAGACCCAGTTTGGTAAGCCATTTGAAACACACTTACTGACCACCTCGACCGCAGTGCTACTTGTTATACTTCCGCACCGACTGTAGTTGATTGGCTCATCAAATTTGAGGGAGGCGAAGCGGTTCGAAAGTTTTAACTGAAATTCTGTTTTCAGCACAGAATCCGCGAGTCTCTTCCAATTCTAATTTGACATGTAATTGTCTTCAATTGAATTAGGGACGGACGGGCGAACAAACGGACGGACTGGCCAATAATACCACCTCAGTGCATGCTAATCAAATCTCTCTTTCTAGCAATCTGCTTAAGCTATCCCAATAATATTATAACCCATTTTTACAGAGAACGAAACTACTTCCAGATATAATTGTATTTTAAAAACTCCTCATTTTTAATAGAAAACGGCCCAGCATCAAGATTGTCAAATTTTCAACTGAATTTCTAACGATAAAAACTGTTATAACGCTCTCATAGATTTTGCTCAAACTTCACGAACATCAAGGAAGCTATTGGAGAAACAAGCGCGCGTAAACGATTTAAGAAAAAAAAATGTTCCAGTGCTGAGAAATACGGCAACAGGTAATGGCGTCAATTCGTCATCAATTTTCCTCCTTATAATACTGTTGTGATTTTCCAAAATGTTTGTCAAAGTCGACGTAGTTTACAAACTGCCACTGAACGATCCAGCCCAGGCGTCTTAGTGGAGTGGGTGAAGCAAAGGAATCTGGCCACTTCAAACGTTCTTTCACAGTTCCACTGATACTTACGTATCTAACCCCTGATAAATTATATCTCTTTCCTGGCGTCAAGAAGGCGACAGTGTATGAAGATTTTTTGGCTAAACAATGCAATTCGCGGAAATTAACGCCCCACTTCACTGACGGCGCAGAGATAAACTTTGACTACGAGCAGTTAGCCTGCGTAGCAGGCGCTTGGAAGTAATGGGCCCAAGAAAGAACGGGCGCGCGAGAGAGAGACACGCGAGGGGAGAGTGAACGCTTGCCCGAAAGGCCCACGAAAAGCGTTTCAACTCAGGTTTCAACTAGTATTGTGTGATAGCGGATACTTCCAATTGCTTGAGAGGCTCCCGAAGGACAAAGTAACCGCGTTTTGGCGAGAAAACTGTCAATCAATAGTAGACGGACAACGTAGTGAAAGTGTTATATTACACCAACAGCTCCTGAAACCACTAAATGGTATAATCGAAGTTCAGGTCTCGGAGGTCACTTCAAACTGGTTTAATGGGACTATGTGGCTGTAATCTCAAAAAAAATTTGGAGTATTTTTTTCTAAGCTTGCGAGCGGGCGGAATCCTCCAAAACCTGCAATCTGATTGGTTCCGAGAGCGGGCATCTTGCCCGCTAACCCGGGCGGAATCGTTGGCAAGCTTCATTCACAAGATTGTTTTTTGTTTGTGAATGAGCAAAACCCGTGATTTTTAACAATTTTTCTTTTAAAACTTGCACTATTATTAGCATTAGCTAGGGAAAAGTGAATTTTGTTATTCAGACAAAACATCCGAGGGAAGAATCAAGCACGTCAACCAGGAAAACCGCTAAAGCAAAGCAAAACAGGTCGCTCTTAATGTCGCTTCACTAGCTTTATAAGCTACGCTGCAAGTACTGCAATCTTGCTTTTATGCACTGTTTACTAGACATTTTTGCTCTGTTTGTAGGTTTGTTTTCCATTTTTGCTGTCTGAATCTAGATTCTGCTGTTTTTCGTTGAATTTTGCCTCGCTAGTTTTCTACTTTTCAGAAAAGGTTGTTGTCAACGATTGCATTTAGCTTTCAATCTTGAATAAACAACACGAACAACTTTTCTAGCAGTCGATTATTGCCGGTTTCATTCTTCTTTTATTCGAATTCAATTCAAAACCCTAAGATTGGTATGTATTGGACTATCTATGTATGGAGTGGTCTATGTATGTATTGGTCCGAGTACCGCCCTCGGCCTACGGGCTCGGGCGGTACTCAAGACCTCGGGGACAGTTTCTCCCAATACGGACCTCCCAGCCAGTGAATAACATGTATATACATCAATACCAAAAATATTAAAAATTCATACATATAATATATATCTATATATTTATATACAAGCGTTCAAACCGAATCATTTAATTGGACTTTAGGCACGATGACAAAATAAAAGTGTTCTTAAAACGTTCCGTCTTCCACTTTGGAAGTGCAAAGTGTCGGCGATTTCTTAGTAAATATGAGGTCATGCATGGAGCCTTATTGGCTTCAGTTAATAACTTGTTAAGTTGTCAGATATGTCCTCGCAATATGAGACAGACTGGGGCAAATGACTGATGATGGCCTTTTTAGGACCCGCTCCAGCTCACACTGAAAATACTTGGGCAGAGCATAAAAAAAAACAGGCGCTGCATAAACTAGGATTGATCTTATACATGTGGCATACCACCTAACTATTCATGGTATTATGACTCGTAAATTTTGCAAGACATTTAAAACTTCAATCGAAATACTTTCGAGTCTGTAAATAACAAAGAAACAGCAAGATTAAGTCTCCTAGCGTTAAAGAACCAAGTTACTGACGCTTTTCAGAAACTTTTTAGCAATCTCAAAAATGCTGATAAACAGCGGTTACTTTGTGCATCACAGTAAACAAACTAGGCAGCATTTTCAGTGTCATGACGTCTAAAAGGCGAAGTACTCAAAAGTTTCTTCCACAAAACAAACGAAAGGTAAGTCTTACAGATAATCTTTAGAAATATAAAGGAGGGTATTAGAGCTTAAACTATTCGTTACATTTAAATTAAAACTAGTCTTTCGCAAAACCTAACAGATAAAACAACTTGGATTTACAGACCTAACTGCGTCTGGAATGTAAACATGCAATTACTTCAGTTTTTCCTTGTTTTAATCCTCATTAAGGCTCCAGCTACATCGAAAAGTAAATAAATACTCAGAATTTACCGTGGGAACCCAGTTAAATGCAGATTGAGCTTGTAACCCACAAGAGTTCCCAAATTTATCCAGGGCATTTACAGCACTTTTAACTCTACCAATCACTACAACAACTGCAGAGAGGTCTTTCAGCGCACTGACGTTAATTGTTATGACCTTTACCCCGTCCCTATCGCAAATGCCGTGAAAAGACTATTATTTGAATTTGAGATCGTTTCCTGTTAACAAACAAAATGAATGAACAAAGGACACGATCGGAAGCTGCTGGTCTTCATTAGAAGTAACGTTCCCTAGGGGGTACTCTAGAGTTATGGCGACGGGGCAGTGATGTGAGTGCCCCGAACTTTTCTCGATTTCCCATTTATTTGAAGCCTTCTCAGATTTTTGTCTCGATTCTGGTGCGAAAACATGCTGACGCTCACCCGCCGCCCGTCTAGACTATGAGCGAATACCCTCGTAGAGACCCATTTACAAAACATTTCACAAGGCTTTACTCTAAAAGATAACATTTGATATCTTACTTGTTGTATTGTACTTCCATATTATATTTATACTTGCATAGGCCTGAGAAAAAATAATAAGTTTACTTGTCATTTCTTCTAACATTCTAAGCCTCAATTACGTATTGCTATCATTAGTTTGATTGTCTACATTTAGCCTGCTATTCTATTCTTCCTGACTCTTTTCACTTTTATAACAGGCAACGTCGATGAGATACCATTTTTGTGAATTTTCAAAACATGGTGACGGTGAATGAAGGTAAATGAAAGCTAATGGAAGTAAATGAAGGTGGATAAGGGCAAATGAAGGCTAATGGAGGTAGATGAAGGTGAATGAAGGTAAATAAGGTCATCTGGAGGTGGATGACGGTGTATGAAGGTAACTGGTGGCTAATGGAGGACGGAGGCAGACGACGGTGTAAATGAATGCTAGGGGTGACGAATGGTCTTTGCGAGCATTCGCGAGCATGCCGAGCACTGCGATTTTTTTGCGAGCACGAGCAGAAATAAAAAATTTGCTTTGCGAGCCTGCGAGCAACGCAAAAATTTGGGAAGCACGAGCAAGCGAGCACTCGTTTAAATTTTGCGAGCAAATCGAGCAAAGGTAAAATTTTGCGAGCAGTTAAAAATTTTAATGGACCATTCATCACCCCTAATGCTAATGGCGGTAGATGAAGACGAATGAAGGTAAATAGAAACTAATGGAGATAGCGAACGCTGGATGAAAGTAAATGAAGGCTATTGGAGGTAGATGAGGGTGGATGAAGGTAAATGAAGGCTAATGAAGGTTACTGGAAGTGGATGAAGGTGGATGAAGGTAAATGAAGACTAAGGGAGGTGGATGAAGGCAAATCAAGGCTACGGGAGGTAGATGAAGGCTAATGAAGGTTAATGGAGGTCGTTGAAGGTGAATGAAGGTAAATAAGGTCGTTTGGAGGTGGATGACGGTGTATGAAGGTAAATAGAGGCTAATGGAGGCAGACAACGGTGTATGAAGGAAAATGAATGCTAATGGGGGTAGATGGAGAGGAATGAAGGTAAATAGAGACTAATGGAGATAGAAGACGCTGGATGAAAGTAAATGAAGGCTATTGGAGGTAAATGAAGGTGAATGAGGGTAAATAAGGATTAAGTAAAGGCTTTATTTTATGAGGGTTAGCGCGAAATAGCCGAAGCTAATAAACTTGTGGCCCTCTAAATAATAACTAAATAAATAATAAAATAATTAATGAGTATACTAAGCTATAAAAAAATACAAGATAAAAAAACCAAAGAATACAAATACTGTAGAATCTACTAAACTACTTAAAAGATAAAATATAGCATTATAATCATGTCACAATTCATCAAGTAACTTAAACAGAAAAATGATCAACACTCTGCTGTTGTTTAAAAAATTCATTCCACAATGCTTTTTTTAAAGAATCCAGAGAATCCCTTTGCCTTACAGGCAAAGATAAACTGTTCCATGCTTTGCAAGTTGTGACGGTAAAAGTTCTGCCTCCTTCTGTTTCGAGATTATACCTCGGAGAGGTTAGGTTAAAATTACAGTATCTGGTTTGTCTACTGTGGATGTTACTATTTAATTTAATAAGTAGATTGTTTAGATAAACAGGGACGTCACCTCGTAATCGCTTATAAGCAATGATATATTTAGATATCAAAGCGTCTTTATAAAAAAAAGGCAACCATTTCAGCCGATTAAACAAGGGAACTGGTGGTGCTAGAGGGGGGATTTAGGATAACTCTAGCTTCTCGTTTCTGGAGCTTCAGGACCCGCTCAAGGCTTTCCTTATCACAATTTGTCCAGAGAACACTTGCATGATTAATTACTGACCTGATCAAAGCATTCTAATAAAGTAATCTTTGTTTAAGGGGTAGATAATTCATTATTTTCTTTAACAAGCCGATGCGCTGTGTAAGGGCGTGTTTACATGACACCGGGGCGACTTTCGCGCCGGGGTGAGTTCACTCCGGTTCCCTCTCATGGCTCTTTATTTGTTAGAAGAAGAAGAAGAAGAAGAAGAAGAAGAAGAATACTTTATTTAGGCACGTGTCGCTTAGGAGCTAAAACGCTCGTTAAAACGCGAACGTGGTTTACATGATACCACCACAAAATGTCATGCCGGCGCGAGTCACCCCGGCGTGAGTTCACCAAGAACTGCGGCGTGAAATTTCACTCCGGTACGAAATCTCGTATCACGTAAACGCGAAACGACCACCCGTTTCGGTGTGAAATCGGTCTGCCAGAAGACTGGAACGGGTAGCGCATGCGTAATGTTTTGAATCACACGTGTATTTTATCAACATGAAGTGTACCTTCAAGTAACGAGATATGAAATGGCCTAGTCATCATGTAAACGCGATGCGAAATCAAAAAGTCATCCTATTTATTTATTTATTTATAAACATTATTTATACAGAAATTCCAGTTCAGCATAGCTGGTTTAAATGGAGATCTGTGCAAAAGAAAACGAATAAATAATAAAATATACAAATAAAAGCAAAAAGTCATTCGAAGAGCTCATGAAGGTGGAAAACTAACTAAAATTATTTAGATATTTCTTGACTTTCAGTTTAAAACTAGTGAGAGACTGATCATGGCGTAAGTTACGAGGAAGAGTGTTCCAGGATTTGGCGGCATTGTACTTAAAAGATGTTTGAAATTTAGTAGTCCTGGCAAGGGGCAGGCGGATAAGGTCTTTGTTCCTAGTGTCGTAGTTATGGATCTGCTCCGAGGAGTGGAAGTCGTCTAATAGATAAACAGGAGCCAAGCCATTGATACACTTATAGACCTGTATGCACTTCTGGTGTTCTCTGCGGCATTGTAGGGATGGCCATTTCAATGTTTGCTGTATATCAGTATCGGTAGCCTTGCGACCCGCAATTATTCCCGCAGCTCCCTTGAGAAGACGGTCAAGATAGTTCTTATTTCCCTGACCGCAACCATCCCACACAACGCAACAATAATCGAATAACGGTAGAACCATAGCATTAAACAGAGTGATGCAAGCTTCTTTTGGGATGACGTTCCGTGCTCTACGTAGCATTCCAAGGCGGGACGAGGTCTTATTAACGATATGCTCAATGTGATCGTTCCAAGTTAGGCATGGGTCCAGAATCACGCCCAAATAGTTAAATTTGTATACCCTTTCAAGATCTTTGTCATTAACACTGACTGTGAATGACTGGACTGAGCTCAGTTTTTGATGGGTTCCCATAAGCATAACTGTGGTCTTCGAGTGATTTAACATGAGATAGTTTTGGTTCAAACATCCGACAACGTGGTCGAGGTCTTGGGACAGAGCAGCCTCAATAGCTTGCACAGAAATGCTTTCACATTTTCGAGTTTCCTGGTATGAAACTCGCGCCGGTGAGAGTTTTCTCATGTAAACACCCCCTAACTTTCTTACAAACAGTCGTAATATGCTCAGAGAAAGATAGCTCTTCATCAATCTCAAGACCTGTAGCAGCTTAACGTTCATAACGTTAGTTAACAAACAGCCATTGCAAGTAATCTCAGTGTTATTGTTTATTTTGGTCGAGAGTCGCTTTCATTCATTCATTCAGTCTTTTGCCATTAACCAGAAATACAATATACAGAAATATATTAAAGATAATATACAATATTCCAACTAAATTATTTACAAGATCAAATGTGGCAAAGGCAAGGAAGCCTATATAGAAGCTGGGGGCTTATAAACTATAGGCTTCCTAGAACTATAGGGTAAACCATACAAGTTAAGGTTACTGAATGAAAAATCGGATTAATTAATAAAGAAGAGAAAAAAGGAGAAAAAAGAAAAAGAAAAGGTGTGTAGCTCAACAAAGAGCCAATTTAACTAAGAAAGAAGGAATTTTTAAGTCTTTTGCCAAACAAACTGTTACTTTCACTGTTTTGAATTTCCCGACTTAGCGAGTTGAAAAACGTAGGACCTTGAAACCGAATTGAGAATTTTCGAAAATTACTTCGACAATGAGGTATATAGAAAAGGCTGGAATTTCTTGTATTATAAGAATGTATCTGGCTTGCAAGAGTAACCATATCACGAAAATAATTAGGAAGTAAGCCACTTTTAAAAAGATTACACAAATTTACCTATTTGGTATAAATAAATGTCCGAGAATTTTAAGAGCGGCTGTCTGTAAATATCGACCAGGGGTGGGAAAAACAAAAATTTCGAAAAATCCAAAAAAAATTCAGTGGACTACCCTAGGTACCTTAGTACAGCGAGTGCAAAGATTGACCGCTTCACGGCCTCCACCGGGCCGCTTTTTCGGGACGCGCGACAGGGTAACGAAAAAAGCTCGATTTTAGTCTACTTCAAACATCATTCAATTCACAATACTTCTCATCGTATTAAAGGGATTTCAAAATACATTTTGAGTGGTAATATGCTTCAATTGATTGCAACCAGAATATTTTACGGATTTTAAGATACTTGAATAATTTTGAGGATTTCCCCTGAGCAAAATTTTGTCGAAATTCGAAGGCCTAAAATTCAACCCGATACATCGTTTTAAGAAGAAATAGATATCTGACATTAAAAAGCAATCTTTAAGCTTTCGAAATATGGGTTCAAAACTTTGGGCAACATGTGAAATGAATGTTTGGGAAAGCGAAATTCAGGGAGCACTTGAGTGAAATTTGACCTCTCTGACTTGACAGTTATGAGGTTCGGCGCGACACGATGAATTCTAAAACAAATCGTTCAGCCCAGGTATGTTAAATTCAGGCGATTCCAAGTCTGACAGTGATACACACGTAATTGAAAAAAAGTAAGATGGAAAATTGTACCTCAATGTTTAGCCAAAAAGAAGGTCAAATCCCGGCTTTTTATCGTAACCTGTAGCTTAACACTAATGGCAACATGAAGGTCAAGTACGCGTATCGCGACACAGCAAAGTGTTCAAACTTTACACCAAATATCTATCCTTTCTAATAAATATGAGGTCGGCAATATTTTTGTTTGTACCTTATGTCCTTGCTTGTCTTCATGACCGCAAAAACTGAGGCAAACTGCAGCGAAATCCCCACGCACTCGACCTGTGTCAAGGAATGCTGTTACGTGACTCGAGACTGCCTTACATAACGTGACAAACCAAGAGATTTTTTCTTCTCTTAATTCGTCGTAAAAAAAAATGCCATCTCTTATAAACATGCGATAACCATACTATTTTTTTCTCCCCATTTACCTCGCAGCTTTACGATCGCAAACATGTGAACCCAAACGTCATGAAACGTGTCAAATAGTATTCATTAGCGTTATGTAAATACGTGGTCTCTTTTTGTTTGTTTGCTTTAAGTCAAATGTTACTTTTCCATCCCCATATATTAGTTCTAATTTATAACGATTGGGAAATATCCTAATGCGTTGTATAGAAGCGGATCACGGAGACCGCTTTCGCTATACCTTACTGTTAGTGAGACCGTCTCCCGGAGTCATCCGATTTCTTGATTGCGCGGTTTTCGTTAGAAATAAAGTTTTCGGTAGCGAGAGCTCGGCTATAGCAGACGTCTACTACTGGCTGATGTGCGACCACACTGAGTGTGAATATCGTCGGGAGCTCTGGTTGGGGGTGAGTGTGGTTCAAGTGCCAGATACTTGAGCACAGAGAACCTACCCATCAGGGAATGTAGCCGATCAATTGAGCGCCACATTACAGACACACTGCAAGCCAGTTTTGCCAACTGTGGTTTAAACACTGAAGCAGAGCTGTTATTAGCCAGGGCGGGTAAGTCTGAGACATGATTTTTCATATATATCTTTTAAAAACTCACTTTTCCTGTTTTGTTTTTTTGCTTGATATTGTTCGTTATGATTCTCCATCACTCTTTTCTTTGCCTTCTCCTCGCAAGAACTTTTTTCTTGGAATTTTAGCTTGAAAGGTTTTAGTTTTGGGATTTCTCCGATCCTCAAATCTTCCCTAAAAATCTAATGGCTATCCCCAGTCCACGGACAGAACTCGGCAGACCAAGCGCAGTTTGCTCTCAATCTAAGGGAATAGGAAATAAAAATTCCATTTATATCGTCATTTTCACTTTTGTCTCAGGTGTATTTGAATTTGATCTCTCAAAATTTCAAATAACGATTTGCCCGAAACACCGTGACGAATTTAGCATCGGATGGCGCTGCCGACAAATGTTATGTAAAGTTCCCCTGGCTCTGGCCCCCCATCATATTAAAAAGAGAAGGAGGAAAGAAAGGACGCTTTCTTTTGCGCAGTCAAAGCTGATCTACAGCCTTACGATGATACTTGTACCAGTTGGATCTCGTAAGTATAGTACTCTAAGTGATGATGGCGCTTTTGAACGAAGCTAATTAAAAATATTTAGTACTGTATACTTTAATTAACTCAAATAATTATGTCTACTCTGTGCCTTTTCGAATTATCATTGATACTTTTTGGCGTGTACATTTGTCATTGGCAAGCCACAAATTAATTTAAACTGAGGACCAGACTAAGCATAAACTCGCCTTCCTGTAAAAGGAAATCCAGCGCTATAAATGGAAGACTACCTTCCCCCATTATAATAATAGCTTTTTTATTTTCTTTATCAGCAATATGTAGGGCGTGTCGTGAGTTTTTAAAAGATATATATGTATAATCATGTCTCAAACTTACCCGCCCTGGCTAATAACAGCTCTGCTTCAGTGTTTAAACCACAGTTGGCAAAACTGGCTTGCAGTGTTTCTGTAATGTGGCGCTCAGTTGATCGGCTACATTCCCTGATGGGTAGGTTCTCTGTGCTCAAGTATCTGGTACTTGAACCACACTCACCCCCAACCACCAGCGCTCCCGATGATATTCACACTCTGTGTGGTCGCACATTAGCGAGTAGTAGACGTCTGCTATAGCCGAGCTCTCGCTACCGAAAACTTTATTTCTAACGAAAACCGCTCTATCAAGAAATCGGATGACTCCGGGAGACGTTCTCACTAAAAGTAAGGTATAGCGAAAGCGGTCTCCGTGACCCGCTTCTATACAACGCGTTAGGATATTTCCCAATCGTTATAAATTAGAACTAATATGGGAATGGAAAAGTAACATTTGACTTAAAGCAAACAAACAAAAGAAAGGGAAATGTATTTACACAACGCTGATGAATACTATTTGACACGTTTCATGACGTTTGGGTTCACATGTTTGCGATCGTAAAGCTGCGAGGTAAATGGGGAGAAAAATATAGTATGGTTATCGCATGTTCATAAGAGAAGGCATTTTTTAACGACGAATTAAGAAAAGAAAAAATCTCTTGGTTTGTCACGTTATGTAAGGCAGTCTCGAGTCACGTAACAGCATTTCTTGACACAGGTCGAGTGCGCGGGGATTTCGCTGCAGTTTGCCTCAGTTTTTGCGGTCATGAAGACAAGCAAGGACATAAGGTACAAACAAAAATATTGCCGACCTCATATTTATTAGAAAGGATAGATATTTGGTGTAAAGTTTGAACACTTTGCTGTGTCGCGATACGCGTACTTGACCTTCATGTTACCATTAGCTACAGGTTACGATAAAAAGCCGGGATTTGACCTTCTTTTTGGCTAAACATTGAGGTACAATTTTCCATCTTACTTTTTTTCAATTACGTGTGTATCACTGTCAGACTTGGAATCGCCTGAATTAAACATACCTGGGCTGAACGATTTGTTTTAGAATTCACCGTGTCGCGCCGAACCTCATAACTGTCAAGTCAGAGAGGTCAAGTTTCACTCAAGTGCTCCCTGAATTTCGCTTTCCCAAAAATTCATTTCACATGTTGCCCAAAGTTTTGAACCCATATTTCGAAAGCTTAAAGATTGCTTTTTAATGTCAGATATCTATTTCTTCTTAAAACGATGTATCGGGTTGAATTTTAGGCCTTCGAATTTCGACAAAATTTTGCTCAGGGGAAATCCTCAAAATTATTCAAGTATCTTAAAATACGTAAAATATTCTGGTTGCAATCAATTGAAGCATATTACCACTCAAAATGTATTTTGAAATCCCTTTAATACGATGAGAAGCATTGTGAATTGAATGATGTTTGAAGTAGACTAAAATCGAGCTTTTTTCGTTACCCTGTCGCACGTCCCGAAAAAGCGGACCGGTGGAGGCCGTGAAGCGGTCAATCTTTGCACTCGCTGTATTGCAAAAATATTTAACCGATGAAAGTAAAATTTATATTTTCATTACTAAGGTACCTAGGGTAGCCCACTGAATTTTTTTTGGATTTTTCGAAATTTTTATTTTTCCCACCCCTGGTCGATATTTACAGACAGCCGCTCTTAAAATCTCCTGCTCTTTAAAAAGAACACCGGCATGAGCATCAAAAGAAACTTTAGATATTATTCTGATTATCTTCTTTTGCAGAATAATAATCCGATTTAAATTACACTGATATGTCGATCCCCACACTGAAACACAATAAGTTAAGTAAGGGTAAACTAGACTATAGTACAAGGAGCGCAAGGAAGTTTTGGGAAGGTAAAAACTAGACTAAATAATACCTATTGATTTTGATATTTTTCTAGAAACGCTAAGAAAGTGAGGCTTCCACGACAAATGCTCATCGAGGATAAAACCTAAAAATACTGTTTCTTTCACACGTTCAATAACATTGTCGTCAATTTGAATAGATATATCAAGTGTTTGCCTCCTTTGGGGTGGTCCAAGAACCATAAAATTTGATTTTATTAAGTTAATGGACAGTATAATGCTCTAATTTTGAAATTAAAACGTTACAGTCAACGGTGACAAAGGCTTTAGACAAGTCCCATAAAAATACCAACTGTGTATTCCTTATTTTCAATAGCGGAAGAGATTTTGTCATATAAACAAGCAAGAGCATAAGCAGTGGAGTGATGCTTGCAAAAACCATAGAGATTGTCAGAGAGAATGTTATGATTATTAAGAAACCTTAAAAGACGATTGTAAATTACTCTCTCTAGGATTTTAGAGAATGCTGGTAAAACAGACACGGGTCGGTAGTTTGTAAATATATCCTGCTCACCAGATTTCAATAAAGGAATAACTCGAGAATTTTTAATTGTTTTGGTACAATGCCAGAGGTGATGGATAAGTTAATTATGCATGTAAGAAGTGAAATAATTATATCAATAGATTCTTTAATCAAGTTCATAGAAATGTTGTCATAACTTACAGTAGTACCTGAACGACAAGTACTACATATTTCAATAAAATCTTGCTCATTTGCAGTATCTAGAAATATTGAATTGACTAGTTTTGGGGGTAAAAAAGAATTATGCGACTTTTCTGAATTGGGGCCAATGTTAGTAAAATATTTCCAGAGATCAGCTATTTCCTTTGGATTGGAAATTTCTCGAGAATCTGCCCTAAATATGGATGGCAAACCACGCCTTCCTTTATGTCTATTAAGGATTTCATTTAGAACTTTCCAAGTGGCCTTGACATTTTTTAGACGCTTAGCAACTCGAAGAGAATGAGTAGGTTTGTTTTTGTACGACTTATATGCCTCCCTTCACGGTGAGGACCTTGGTCTTTTTTTCGTTGAGTGGAAGCCTGTTAACCAATGCCTAGTTAAAAACGTTTGTTACAGACGTATTAAGAGATTCCTGCAGTCTTCCCATGTTGCCACAATCTGCTGACGATGTGATTATAGTATCGTCTGCATAAAGATCAATTTCAGAGAAGCTGACATGAAGTGGCAGGTCATTAATACAAACTGTGATAACAAGGGGCCGAGTATACTGCCCTGAGGAGCCCCATGCTTCAAAAGCACCATGTCTGAGACGCAAAACCCAAATAGCCAAGCCTGTGTCTGCCCGCCAAGTAAGACTGGAACAACTTCAGTGTTTCGCCAGTAACACCATACATTTTCAGCTTATCCAGAAGAAGACCATGATCTACCTTGTCGAAGGCTTTACAGTAGTCTACCAGCACCATGCCACTAACTCTGTTCTTATCTAAACTGAAAAGCAATTCGTCAATTACCTGTATGAGAGCGGTGTCTGTACTGTGATTCTTTCGAAAACCAGACTGGCGAGGATAAATCAGATTGTTTTCAGTTAGATAACTGTATAAGGAGTCATGCACATGTCTCTCGATAACTTTAGAAAGGACGGGTAGCACAGATATTGGTCGAAAATTCTGAACGTCACGTGACTCACCCTTCTTGTACAGAGGACAAACTTTAGGCGTTTTCCAACGACTTGTAAATGATCCACTGGAAAAGGAAAAGTTAATCAATCTCGCAACAACAGGTGATAACATGTGCCGCTATACGCAACAGCTGAGAACATATTTTACCAATGCCAGCAACTTTGCGCTGACTTAACGTTTGTAACATAGTACGCACCTGCGCACTAGTGATGGATGGAATGACATAAGATATATCAGGACTTTTTCTGGATCTGATAAAGTCTTGCAGCTTTGTGGGGTCTGATGGAACTTGCGGTAATGTAAATCTTAACCTGTCTGCTATACTGGAAAAC
The DNA here is from genome assembly GCA_038088405.1 of Porites divaricata. Taxonomy (NCBI): domain Eukaryota; kingdom Metazoa; phylum Cnidaria; class Anthozoa; order Scleractinia; family Poritidae; genus Porites; species Porites divaricata. The sequence goes on along the minus strand of JBBMOI010000015.1, from coordinate 5,455,695 downwards.
TGAGCGTTAAAATTAATGTTGCGCCATTAGCTTTTTGTCATCTATAGCAGCTTCCCTGATATTATTACTGTTAATATCGCGCCTGTTCTTTCCTGAGCCAGTCAGTATTCTTATTGACTTCCATATTCCTCTTGAATTGCCTTTATTTCCTCGAAGGCATTGCAGAAAAATTTTCTTTTTGCGCTCCTAATCTTGGCAACTGCGTTATTTCTTGCCACTCTGTAGTTAGACCAATCATCAGCATTATTGGAACGCCTTGCGGTTTTTAGGCAATTATCTCTCAGGTGTAGCTGTTTCAAGACAGAGCTAGTCATCCAAGGAGCTTGGACAGCGCGCTTTACACGCTTTTCACGCCAGGGGCAATTTCATCAAGTACGCTATTGAAAATTGACTCTCAAGAGTCCAGCATATCATCAATCTCATCAAATACGAATACTGTATTCAAAGAGGCCTGACTCACTGCTTCTTTGAATCGGATCTCGTCGAATTGCTTCATGTCACGATATCTAATATTCTGATCTTTTTGCATGCTACAAGATGCGCCCTCGTTGTTATATTTGCGTACCGCAAAAATAGGTACGTGATCAGTGAAGCCACAGTTGAGAGTTGATATATTCAATATTCGCCGAGGATGATTTGAATAGATGTCATCTAAACAAGTACCGTTAACTGGACGATTCACCTCATTAACTAGCGGCGTGAAATTCATACCGTGAACCGCTTGAATTAACCGATTGTTATGGAGAGGTAATGTAAATACTAGGAAGCTTCTGGAGTTTTCCAGTCACGCGACTTTTGTACTAGAACTTTCTATTGTCACGCAGTAGAACTTTCTAGAACAATCTGCTGGATGATGTAGCTCACGATGTAATGTTACAAGAATAGTAGTCTTGAAAGCCCTTAGAACTATCTAGAACATGAAATGACTGTGCATGTATATAAGGGCTTAGCGAGCTTTGAGTTAGTTGTTGTTGTTACGGCAGAGATTGATAGGAGAAGCTATAGCAGTTTGCTGAGGAGTACTTTGAAGTTAACTCATCCCAAGTGGCTCCAGGACGTTTGGTGATAGCAGTGTCTACTGTGAGTTTGTGTCAGTGGCGACTGAAGGTTAATAATAGGCTCTAGGTAGTTTATAGTAAGGTTGTATTATGTGAGAGTCGCTCCCAAGTTGTAGTTATCACTTGAAGTATAGTTAATTAAATTAGTTGATTTTAAGGAGTGTATTTTTGTATCTTTCTGTCGGTTGAATTCTATCGTAACACGATGTTAATCAAAGCTCTTCTTATTCCTAAAAATATTATCTCCTTATTCAAGTACACACGTTCCAGATTTGCCTCCAGAAATAAATCATCATCTTTTGTGTATGAGGGTGGGCGGTAAAATTCTACCAATCAATAAAGATCGTTTCGATTTAAAAGGACAAACTTCGAACCAAATGACTTCAACTTCTTGATTTTCCAGATCAATTCCTCGTATAACCATTCAGGTTAACGTTTATATAAGCCATGACACCGCCGCCAGATTTTTTTACCCTGTCTCTACGGTAGATAGAATAGCCAAGCACCTCAAAGAGAGTATCCGGCACGTTCGGCTTCAGAACAAAACGTCCAACTGAGGTTTACCAAGTTTTCCCAAAAGAAACAGTTTTATCTGATGGAGGTATATCCAGGTGGATGAAGGTAAATAAGGGCTAATGAAGGTAGATGCAGGTTGATAAAGTTAAATGAAGGCTAATGGAGTTAGATGACCGTGCATGAAGGTTAATGAAGGCTAATGGAGGTAGATGACGGTGTATGTAGGTAAATGAATGTTTATGGAGGTAGATGACGGGGAATGCGGGTAAATGGAAGCTTATGGAGGTAGGCGACGGGAAATGAGGGTAAATGATGGTGAATTAAGATAATAAGGGCTAATGAAAGTAAATGAATCGAGGATAAAGGAAAGTGGTTACTAACAGCATGATTCAGATGTGAATTGGTCAGCGGCTAACTTCAAAACGGCTCGGAGCCATTCCTGTATTTAACGTTATTGTTTACGACGCCATATTGAAAGCACGTCACAAACAAACAAGTTCGAACGAACATTTTAGCATTTTCCCGCCAGGTTCTGTGTTACAATCGGGTCAGTGTCACAATGAACATTACGAACAGCGGTTTACTCGTAAGGATTGGTATACACTTTAATAACCCTACTTAAAGTACCTACCCAAAAATTCAAGATGACGACGAAAAAAACAGCTCAGCGCGACGTTTTTCCTCCTTGTCCTCCGTAACCTAACAGTGTGTGATACAGCTTCCTTCTGGTTGGTGCACCTTGGTGCAACTTGGTTGCACCAACCCTGGTGTAGGTTGAGAGCTCATCAGAGCTCAGTATTGACCAATTGAAAGTGTGAAACTTGGTGCAGCTAATGCAACTCGGGGCAGGTTGGTGCAACTCGGTGCAGGTTAGAGCAACTTGGTGCAGATTTGTGCAACTTTGTGCAGGTTGGTGCAACTTGGTGAAATTGGTGCAAGTTGTTGCATATTTGTCCAGTTTGATGCAGATTGGTGCAGCTGGGTGCAACTTTGTCAAGAATGGTGCAACTTGTTGCAGATTGGTCTAGTTTGATGCAGATTGGTGCAGTTGGCGCCACTTGGTGCAGATTGTTGCAGGATGGTGCAGATTGCTGCAAATTGGTTCAGTTTGGTGCATCGTGGTGCAGATGGGTGCAACCTGGTGGATGCTGGTCCAGTTTAGTGCAGGTTGGCGAAACTTATTGCATCTTGGTGCAATTTGGTGCAACTCGGTGCAGGTTGTGCAACTTAAGGAAGGGTTTTGCAGGTTGGTGCAACTTGGTGCAGATTGGTGCGACTTTGTGGATGTTGGTGCAATTTAGCGCAGGTTGGCGAAACTTATTGCATCTTGGTGCAACTTGGTGCGACTTGGTACAGTTTAGCGCAACTTGTTGCAGGTTGGCGACACTTATGGCATCTTGGTGCAACTTTGCGCAGTCTGGTGGAACTCGGTGCAACTTGGTGTAGGTTGGTGTAACTTGGTGCAACTTTGTGTAGTTTGGTGGAACTTGGTGAAGACTGGGCAAACTCGGTGCAGACTGGTGCAACTTAGTGCAGTTTGCTGAATCTTGGTGAAGACTGGTGCAGGTTGGTTCAACTTGGTGCAGGATGGTGCAACTTGGTGCAACTTAGGGCAGACCGGTGCAACTTGGTGTAGGTCGGTAAAACTTGGTGCAGCTTGGTGCAACTTGGTGCAGGTTGGTGGATTTTGGTGCAGATTGCTGAAGTTTGGTTCAAGTTGGTGCAGGTTAGTGCAATTTTGTGCAGGTTGTTGCAACTTTGTGTAGATTGGTGCAACTTGTTGCAGTCGGTGGTCTTTGGTGCAGATTGGTGTAGTTTGGTGGAACTTGGTGCAGACTGCTGGAAATTGGTTCAGTTTGGTGGAACGTGTTGCATATTGGTGCAACTTTATGCAGTTTGGTGTAACTTGGTCAAAGTTGGTGCAGTTTGGTGCAACTTGGGCAGGTTGGTGGAGATTCATTCAGTTTGGTGCAACTTGTGCAGATGGGCGTAGTTTGCTACAACTTGGTGCAGATTGGCACAACTTAGTTCAGATGGGTGTAGATTGGGTTAGAGTGGTGCAACTTGGTGCAGATGGGTTGAGGTTGTTGCAGTTTAGTTCCACTTGGTGTACATTGGTGCAGACTGGTTTAGTTTGGTGCAACTTTGTGCAGGTTTGTTCAGAGTGGTACAACTTGGTGTAGATTTTTGCAGTTGCGTGCAATTTCGTTTATGCACTTATTACGGTCATGTTCTACATAATTATGTTGGTATGTTATTCAGCCATAGTATTCAGTACACTTAGTATGCCTACGTTTTTTATGCTGGTATTTTATTCGGTCTTATTACGTTAGTACGCTTAGTATAGCCATGTTCTTTGTCCGTTAGTACCGTCATTACAGCTGTGTTCTACGTTTTTTGGCATTCTACTCGGTCTTAGTTCCTTAGTACCCTTTGTACAGCTATGTTCTGTTTAACAAATAGATTTCATGTTGCCGTGCGTCTGTTTAGTAATAGATCAGAATGTGGAAAAAACAAAGAAGTGGCACACGAGCCAGCCGCAGGCGAGTGTGCCACTCTTGTTTTCACCACTTTTTGACATCCTCCGTGATCTGGTACTGAACAGACCCATGGCAACATGGAATCTATTTGTTTTATACAATGATCAGAAAAGAAAAAAGACCGATACACATACCTCGTACCGTTTGACTGTTTGAAGATGTGTCCTAGTTTAGGCATTTTTTAAGTCCCAAACGCTATATTTCGCCTCTGCTTCTTCTTGAAGACACTTGTTTGGGCTCATGTGGCATGTCCACGATCTTGTGCTTGTGATCTCCCTGCCCCACTCCCTTGTCAAAGTTGCATACAAGACCATGTCAGATTTTGGAGGAACAACTTTGAAGTGGGGGGAGGGAGAGGTGAGTGTTACAATTATCTCTCAGATGTGAGACTACAGCTGTAACAGGGATTTTAAGCGAAAACAGCTTTTTTGCAACTAGTTTTAGTCTAGGGTAAAGAAGCAAAATTGACGTTGAATATGGTATGGTATTTCCAATGTGCCCCCCCCCCCCCCCCCCCCCAAAAAAAAAAAAAAAAAATTTAAGAGTACCCCCTTTGGCCTTCAACACACACAAGCTTTCTTGACAACCAAACAGGAAAATGATGCAGAATATTGTACATCTTTGCCTTGGAGGACCTTATGGAAGGAAACTGCAACAAGTTATTAATAATCATTTCTTAATTAAGAAAACTAACAGAATCTTTTTTTGCATTATTACAGGAAGGTAGCTCTGCTTCATTTAAATTTGGTTGATTAACAATCGGAATAAGCCACAAAATTTGAAATTGAATTCATTTTTGTAGGTCTTTCTTGCAAAAGGAAATGTACCAGCAGATAACTATCACTTCTTCATGAACATCCTCCTACATGTAGGTACCCTCAGGTAAGACTTAAAACATTAAGATGGAATCTATCAGGAAACGGAGTTATAACTTTCATTTTCAATGGACAAATATCTTGTACCAGAATAATTATTTTACGCCATATTGCATTATCTTTTACACTTTTCAAGGGCTATCTACAATAACACCAAAGAGAATTTCTTGCGGCAGCCCGAGACAAATTTCAAATTTTACAGGAATTGAGGAAACATAGGAGGTAAAATCATCATGCATGGGATAAGAGGGGTCTTTTCTGCATGAGCATGCGCGACCGCTGAACAAGCGATGCGCATGGAGGCTCACCACAGGGTCTGCCTTCATCAAAATGGTGCGTCTCAAAGCCATCATCGCGATCATTTTTCTCTTTGCTCTTGGCGAATGTGCTCGTGATTTAACAAAATGTGTAGTTTGCAAAAAAACTGTAACATGGTCTTAACAAAAGCGAAGTAGACCGGCTTTAACATACACGAGCTACCATCAAATTTCACCTCCCCACTTGACCTGGACAACATTGCGCGTATATGTGGTGCCTGTAGGATTGCGCTAACCTCATCAAAGTCTAAACAAAGTGCCGAAACGTTTGTTGATGCAAGTGAACACTTTCAATTTTCTTCGTTTTGAAATGCGAAAGGAACAGAAATATTAAAAAAAAAAAATAGCAAATTTCAGCGAGCGGGTTCGAAGTGAGCAAAAGCCGGTGTTGAGTTCAGCAGTGAATTAATATATGTTCTACAGTTTTCCCAGCACTTTAAAGCTACCAAATTAAGAGCACACGAGACGTAGATTAGTCACCTGGTGAGATGTTGGTGGTGGTCACTCTGCGTGTCTCGAAAATTAAAAAAAAAATGAATATCAATGAGACAGTCAAAACTGTATTCAATAGGACCGAAATTAAAGTCGAATCTTGTGACCGATTTTGATGAAACAAACGGTTGGGTTTCCCAAGAAGTAAAGTAAACATGTGATGCCGACCAAAAATTTAAAATTATTACAGCACTTAAGTTCTGGCTAAATGAATATTCCTGTTAATAATGCGTTAAAATGTTAGTCCACGCAAAAACAAGAAGTTCTACAATTTTCCGATAAACAAACTTTGTATCGCTAAAATACTTGAGGGAACAACTTTCTATTCCAACAGATAAGGGTGTGGTATTCGCCCGCTGATCGTTATTAATCCACTCCCGAAATATGGCTAAATCAGCTATCAACAAATTATTGACAGAAATCCTCTACGGTATCGAGAAACTAATTTACATCCGATTAATAGACAAACACTAAATAAAGAACATTTTGCTCAATAGCTACGCATCAGCAATGCATTCTATGCCAAACTTTGCGGTTCTTGAACGGGAATCAAGACACGAGTCGAGCGCCAAACAATAACAAGCAGCCATGTTCGTGTCAGACATCCCTTGAGAAACGTGCTCTTTCACCTCGTTCAGCGCATCAGTCTCCACTTTAAATCACCAGATCTTTACTTATTTTGTAAAACGAAGCCAGGTCTTTCCTAAGTTCCTGCTACCATTTAAATCTCAAGCAAGCTTTCAAAGTGAACAATTTGAGCTAATTTGGCTGGTCGCGTGCTCTTTGTCAAGTCAGCGGTCGCGCATGCTCATGCAAAAAAGACCCCTGTTGCATAGGATGTCATTTTGTGAAATTTTAAGCTTTTTAAGTTTGGTTTCTCATGCTCTCATAAGAATCTTTTATTTGGAGTTAACTCATATAAAAGTTTAGGCAATTGCTATATTTCGTCTCTGCTTCTTCTATTTTTTTCTTTATCTCACTTGTATACAGTTTCTTCGAAAAGTGTTTTCAACATCTTTTCCTGCTCAAAGCAGAATAATGGTGAAAACATTTTTCAAAACATCGAGTCTCTCGTAGCAATGACACACGATGGCAACGGTTGTGAAGATTTCTTGTAGTTTAAGCATTCTTAAGTTGTAAAGAGCTCTATTTCTCTCCGCTTCTCTATTTTTCTTCTTTGTAAAAAGTTCCTAAGTTTTTTTGGGCTTTCACTGGCTTTAATCCGAAGTAATTTTACAAACATTTTCAAAACTACGCACCATGTTGAACAAAACAAAGTAAACAAGTTTCAGGTGACGTCATCCATGTATCTGTACTCCAATAGATCATAGGCAACGACCAATCACAGCGCGGATAGCATTCACATCATGTATAATCCGCCTTGTTATAGTTGGCACGCTTGGTACGGCCATGTTCCATTTTCATTGTGATGCATGCATGGCATTATTCGGCATTGTCAGTGCATGTTTGACGTCTATCAATTGGTGATTTCATATGGAATAACGTTATTTAAGAAATAAGTTTCACAGTAAACACAGAGCACAGAACATAACAAAGACAACTGATAAATAAAAACATGCAGTGACTTATGGGGAAAAACAACTATAATATATATAATTTACTACATTTATAGCCTTTGAAAAGTGTACAAAAGGATGCAATATGCTTGAAATTATTCTGTGACTGGTTAATGGATTCCGTCTTAATTCCTTTTAACCAAGAAGTTAAGTGTACATACATGTTGAGGTCCAAATTCATTTCATATTTCATTTGGTAATTTTATTTCACCTTTTAGAGATGAGATAGCAGCTTGCACTGAGGAAGCCTATCCACGTATATCTCTACCAGAGGTAACCAGGATATTGTATTTTGAGAGCGATAAAGACATGAGGACCATTGGTGAGAAAGTAAAATGGTATTCTTATCTTTACCTTTTGAAATCTTTAAAGTCATGTCTTCTGTAGGACCAAAGTCTTACCTGTCTAGAGTATGTCTCGCATCATTACACGTTTCTGGGAAACTGCGCACCTACCACTCCCCTAAGCCAACATTTTGCCCTGAGAGAGAAGTAAGTGTTAATGTTGGCTTAGGGGAGGGGTAGGTGGGCAGTTTCCCAGAAACGTATAAAATGATCCAATCTCTCCCAGTCTAAAAACTTAACAATTTTCTTAGCCATAGAAAGTTTCGTCGGATCCATGTTGGACGAGGATGCAGTAACATTATCACAGAACTTTCAAGATAGTATCCACAGACAATTCATTATGAACATTATCCAATACATATTTTTTCAGGATTGATGTTGAGAAGACAATTCTTGTGTGCATACACTGTATGCAGGTGTTATTATTAAAATAATGAAGAAAAATAAGGGTCACCGAGCTTGTTGTTGCTGTAGAGCTGCAAATAGTGCGCACTCGTGTGTATTAAGGCTTGACTAAGCCACGAATTAAGTGGGTTTTGATTTCAAGGAGAAATATTCCTCTCATCTTTGTTAAACTTGGCAAGCAGGTTCCCTTTCACGTTTACATCCATTTGATAGATTTTTCAATTGTTACTCTAAGTCACGTAACTCACATTTGCCTTGTAATGGTCAAAATGTTTCAATGAAAATGAGGAATACTTAGTCAAACTGTATTCGTCTTATTTTGTCGTTTTCTATGGCTGCTAGTAAGGCTTTAGAATGCTGCCTTTTAGTCATGTCCATGTGTTATCGGAAACCGTCAAACCGTTATAGCAGATCTTATACCTTGAAAAGTTTGAAACTGATTTGTCGAAAATTAACGAAGATATAGCTCCTCAAAGTCACGACATTTTACAGAAGTTTGTATGGTGGGAGGTAATTATACAAACGTCTGTAAATCTTCGGAGTGTTATATTTTCGCTCGCTTCAGACGAAACACTTTTAAACTTGACAATTATACTAATTCTAGGGCGCTCTTTCCAGTGGTGTAAATGGATTTTCTCTAACTGGTCCATGTAAAAAGTTGAAAAAACCTTGGGTGTATTAAGTATTAATCAACAGTTCATATAGCGAACTTGTCTATGGTTTAGGTTCAAGGATTTATGGATCTGGCACAATTGCGGAATATTAGTGAGGCAAACAAGCTCCGCTCAGTTACAGATAAAATGAAACCATTTATGTCAAATGAAGTGTAATGGAAATTAACTGTTTAACACTGAAGCAAGGCTGCAATGCTGTTTTACTCGTCTTGCAGGAATTAAAATAACATTCTCTCTCAGCTCTCTTAACTTTTTAAAAATACTATGTAGTACGTTGTCTTGTAATGGCATACATTGCCTAAAAACGTCTCGCCCGTCAATAATGTCTGCTGAAAAAATGAAAGCACCAAAACCTTTTCTTTTACCTTTTTGTTTTGTCACCATTGGTTTTTCAATAAAGCTTAAGAAGAAAAAAATTGAAACGCGTGGACCATATTTCTATTGGAGGCTGGATGAAAAATCCAAAACAAAATTACTTGGAAAGCAAAAAAGTCGAAGGAAATCGTTTGCAGGAACGAACAAAATAAATCTCATCCCTTCTCCAAAAATGGTCCACCCGCACTGATGTTCAAAATTTTGAACTTCTTTTTAAAGCCTCAGCTTAAGGACGAGTATTTTTTTTTAACTATAACTTAATTGCCGTCATATCTTAAATAATAGTTAAAAGATCATCCGTAAAAAAGTGGATCTTGACCGCTGAAAGCACATGAATTCAAGCTCGTGAATGGTCATTCAGCAACTGCAATAAAATAAACCTAACATTAAATTATGAAAACACTATTGACAGCTGGACCGGCAACTAAAGAACATTTACTAATGAGCCCACTCTACACTACGGGAGATGAGCCTGGCACTCAATGGCTGAATGGTGCCGCCATATCCTTTGTTAATCCTTTTATGAACCTTTTAGTTAGTCTAGGTCGTGTGTGCGCGCGACGTCTTTCCTTATTTAACTGACCTGTGCATTAAGTTCGTTATTTAACGCATTACGTTTTCTTTGGGTTGTTTTCCTATATACCATGTTGGTAACTGTGCTCACATCGTGGTTGACTCCTAAAATGTTCTACAATTGGTACAGGATTTAATCGCGCCGAAACCAATTGTCGAATTGCACACATTTTCGGGATTCTACTGATGTACAGTTAGGACCTTTAGATATTTTTAGCAACACAGTTTGCCGTCTGTCCTCTTTGAATTCTAAAATCGTTATCAATCCTGTCGGATGTGGGTAGCAAAAGAAAGGAAAACTCATGTTTTTACAGAATATATCGTTAACACATTCGTTTTACAGAAAAACGAAGACCTAGGTTTTCTGGAACAGACAACTGTCTCAAAGAAGGACACTGTTAGGGCTAGCCGTTAAGTGTCAAACTAGTAAAAAGCGGTCAAGAGGTCCGTTTTAATTCCGAGTTGTCTGTCATATAGAGGTGTCCATCAATACAGTGTTCACTGTACACTCCTAAGTCTACAAATAATGATAAGACAAGTTTAACATTGTAAAAATGTGAAACATTTATCAGAGTCTCATGAACAAAGACTGCAAACAACATACGCAGCGCTATGACGGCTCATCCATTCCACATGTAAACCTTTAGAAAGCTTTTATTAATTACAAAAACACAGCTCCAACGTCGCAGCCAGCATTTTCCAGAAGTACGCCCAATTTTCTAAATTGACATGATCCCCGCGAAACTTTGGCATAAAGGTCTTATACAATAGCTAAAAACACGTCTAAAACTCGTTTCCTTCTAATACTCTTGCACATTTCTATTTACCTTATGGACTGTCAAGAGTAAAAAAATAAAATCAGACAGTTATTGCCCCTTAAATCGTGCCAAAACTCTCTAACCTATTAAACGATCCTTCTACTAATTTTGACGATTAGATATTAGGTTTTGTCCTATGGATGTCATTAATCCTGTAGGTCGAACCGTCCGTTCTTAAGATATACACCTGACCAAAAAAAGTGTCCATTATTTAAGTCACGGGACATTTTCCCTTGACGAGTTACTTATGGTTGTCAATAGTAGTTTTTCCACTTGAGTTCCAGAGGAACGAGAAATTTCCCAAATTGGGGGTATTATCCAAAAGGTTAAATACATTGAAGGCTCTGCACATGGCGCTGTTTGTGTTTGCACTTCTCACTTTGCTCTTATTCCCGTCTTTTTTCTATAGTTGCACAAGTATCGAGTCTACAAAATCAAAACCCAAGCACCGCCCGGAACCCTGCTGTTATGACTTATTTTGTGTGTGTTTTACATCTTTTTTTCTTTCTTTTTGTTTGTTAAACTCAGCCATTTTTTCAGCTGCGAACGTGCGTACAGGTATCTATACGCCCCTGACCTCTGGGTGAGTCCTCCACTGAGGTAATATATGTATAGTGGAAGCTCTGGTATGCAGACACCCTCGAAACGCGGAAAGGTGTCCGTAACTGAAGGTGGCCGCTTACGACAATGGTTCTCGTACGCGGCGAATGCTGTTGTTCTGACAATATTGTACTTCAGTCATAAGCACAAAATTCAAGTGGTGTTTTAAAGTGTAACCGGACGTGTATGTGAAAAAACAAACAAACACTGAAGCTGGTATGAATTTATTGTGACAAACAGCGATATGAAGTTGATTACTGAAGTACAGGATTCAGAGAGAAATTTCATTTCGGGTGTCCGCGTTTGTAGCTTAAAAACAAAGCTAAAATCTAACTCGTAACCCTTAAAGTGTCCCCGGCCGCCTAACGGAATGTCCGCTTGAAGGAATGTAAAAATACAGTTTATATGACAGCTGAAACGGGGTTTTGTGAAGGTGGCCGTAAGAAGAGTTGTCGTCTTAAGAGAGTGTCCGTTAAAGAGGCCTCCACTGTACAAGTTACGCCTGATAAACGTTTTCTGGGGGTTGTAACCTTTTAACGGTAAAAAAAGCCCTGTATCATAGTAGCGTAAGGAGGACGGTGGTGCTAAGTGGCGTCAGGACAGACCAACCTGGTTCACTTACTTGTTTCAATGGTCGTCTGCGGGTGGAATGTACTCTGGTTGGTCACTGTCAATTACTTGGTAATAAAGAGGCGGGCGGTTTCCGTATAACAGCGCTCTGAAAACGAAAAGTTCTTAACATGTCTGGCTCGCTCTTGACTCACTAAATTAAGTAACATTTGATATAGACATATAGAGTAAACACACTGCAAGGGCCGAATACTTATATGGCGTTTAGAAATTGTTTAACAAAACCGGACGCCTTCTAAGCCATTCCTAGGTTCTTCACACAGTGTAAAATAAACAAGGTCAGTGAGGGATATACTGTAGAAAGGAAAAATGGTTGTGTCAATGAAAGAGCCCATTTACAAAAAACTCCTACGGTTCAATGATTGTCGTAAACCTTGATCTAGGTATCTTGCCATCGGTATCTTCCTTGGTATCTTTCCATCGGTGGAAGAACTTTCCAGCGCTAAATGGGACACTTAATCACTAGGTACAGTGGAACCGCCTCGATATAACGAAGGGCCAAGGCACTAGCAAAAATTTGTTAGCTACAACGACTCGGAGGTGGTTCTTTTCCATATATTTTACTATAAGTGGGTACAGTAAATCGTTCGTTATACCGAGGACACTTCCGTTATATCGAGGTTCCAATGTAAAAGTTATCAATTCTGAAGCTAATGTATAAGGTGTTCCATAACGTCTCGCCCATTCTGCATGTCACTACATATCTCTCAGTTTAAGAAAAGGCCATTTAATAGAATTTCAACCTTTAAGAACAAATATCAATATTATTTTTGTGGACGGCAGGACTTTTCCGCGGGTGGCGGGTGGCGGGTGACGGGTTCGAAAAATATATATGAAATAAAATGTCTGTAATAGCTACTAGACACCAAATAAAAGTATTGTCCTGTTTTGTCTTATCTATTTTTATTTTCTCAAATATGGAAAAAACCCGAGAAATCATGCCTGTGAAAACAGTCACCTCTCCTTGCTCCGCGCCGGAAGGGACGTTTCGCCAGGCTACACGCGGTGTGTCAAATGAAAATGAATTCGAAGCGAATTTTTTAGTACATGCATATCTACACTTTCCTACTCCATGCCTTGTTAAGTAAGCGGACATGTTTATTATGATTATGGGAGGGGTACGGAGTAAGGTGTTAGTGGCAGGGGGTGACGCGTAAAGAAGAGTTTTTTTTATGGCGGGTAGGTTTGGGGAGTAAAAAATAGAAAACAAAAACGCTAAAATGTTTTCCAGTCTTTTCGAATCTTTACTGATAATTTTTTTGCTAAGTGACTGGTGTAAAAGGAGCCATTAGGGTTTGTGAATTGACACGGGATAAGGTGTCTGGTATGAAAAGAAATGCTGACGGTGTCTGTGTGATGTCTGGGTATGAAGAATTGCTACGTGACGGTAAATTTTCTGTTGCAAAATATGTGCATTTTATTCACAAGTTGTGTAAAACAAACTCACTCGCTGCGCTCGTTCGTTTGTCACGTTTACACAACGAGTGAATAAAAATCATACGAGCGAACTAACCGTGAAATAACTTATCAAGAGCCCATCCTGAACTTATTTATTATATACATATCGAGATTCATAAGCGAACAGAGCTCAAAGATAAACATATATCTTTATTTTCTTTCAAAGGAAAACAAGGCGCGGTCAAGACGCCTCACAATTCGAGAGTTGCACTGAAATGGCTTCCTTGTAAAATACTTTACATCTAAATTATAAAGCAAAAATGCCGTTAAAAGGCAGAACTATTTAGAATAAAATAATACATCCTGAAAATATGTCGAAACAGTTCTATGGAAGTTAAAAATTTGCAATACAGAAGCGAAAACCCGAGACTTCATTTTTTGTTGCTTATCAGAACCCGCATGCTTGAATTGACAAACACTTGCCTTTCCGTTTCAGATCCCTTTGCTTTGACTGAAGCGCTTTCCGAGTTTGCTCGAACTGGGCGTCTTTCATAAGGCAAAGTGCACAGTTTTTTTTCTTCAAATAGCGCTCAAAGCTAGCTAAGAATGCGCTTAAGGAATAAGGCTCGTATTCCTCGTTGTCTTCTTTTTTGCGAACCGTTATAAGGAACTCGATGAGAAACTTGTTCAGTTCTTGAGAAGTCAATTCGTCCATTTGTCTCGTCTCGCCAGGCCTTTCAAAACATGAAATTCGTGGAACAGAGCAAAATCGTGTTTGGTGTTTTTCTTAGTGTTTTCATTTTTCTGTCCATCTATGAACTCTTCTACTGATGAATCTACACTCTGAAAACGGTTAGTCTGAGTGAAGCCATCTTTCTGAAGAAAAATGCGCCTAAGCTCTTAGAAATGTGCTATTTGTCAGTTAAGAGGAGCGGCGAGCGAGCGACACGGTTTTGTTCACTAGTGAAAATAATGATATAGCCAATCAGAGCATCGATACGTCGTTTTTCACTAGTGAAAAAATGGTATGACCAATCAGCTGGCTTCTCTAGCACCCTTTGGACCCCCCTTCCCTTGGAATTTCTGCCCTCAATGGGGAGGGGGGGTAATGGATATTTTCTGGAACTACAGAATTCAAAAAAATGTTCGCTGCTTATTATTTTTAATGATTGTTGACAAGTTTGCCACACATATTTGTATATCACGACAAAACTTTGTCTAATAATAACCACGCAATTCAGCCGTGTTTATAACAGACTGCAAGAGATTGCCTTGATTGCGTCACCCGTCACCCGCCACCCGCGGAAAAGTCCTGCCGTTGTGTGGAAACATTTGTGTAATTATATGCCCTGTTATATTTTAATCAACTTGCCAATGTTGCGATTCTCCTGGATTTTTCTCTAGAGTAAAAAACAACAACAACAATAACGACAAGTACACAACACTTAGTTTAGAAATTATTTTCAAAGAATTAGAAGAACCCGCGACACTGTTAATTGCCCTGGTAGAATGAAGGCTAAAAAACAGTTTAACAGGTTATTAAAAGTTACTAGCTCCCTGACATTGGCTTTACCGTGTGAACTTGATAAGAGGTGGTATAAGAAGGCAAACAAAACTCATGAAAGCCTGAAAGAAAGAAAGAAAAATGCCCTGGTCATAAAATCTGTGGTGTTGTAAAGTGAAAAGGGAAAGATGAAGGCGCAGCTGTGGTGAAAAGGCAGCAAAGGAACATAGTGTTAGAAACTGTGTTGTAGTAGACAATAGCTTTTTCGTGCCTGAAATTACTCAATGACAGTTATTTAACCCAATTACTCCTGTAGTAAACGATGGAAAGTATAGATAAGTAGTAATTTCTAAAGGAATAAGAAGAAGCATTTCCTCGGTATTTCCGCGGTTAGTTTTCACTATTTGCAGTTCTATCTTAACATTATTCTAACAGTATTTTAGTATCTGATTTTTATCTATTTATTTATTGAATTTTTATTTTTGTGTCACCAATTAGTGCTATGCGCTAAAGATTCTTGACACGTTAATAAAGTTCACTACTACTACATCCTCGGAGACCCAGGGGCAGCTAGTGGGGGCGAGGGAAAGTGTAAACGGGCGGAAAAACTGATATGGCACGAAGAAAAGTAAAGAACGGCGAGAAGAGCCCCTGGGGACAATGTCTTACCAGACCAGTTCCAAACGGTCGCCGCCATTCTGGCTTCTGATTGGTACCAGAAAACGTTTGTGTTTTTCTGCCCAATCAGAAGACAGAGCGAGGATGAGGATGAGGATGAGGATGATGATGAGGATGATGATGATGATGATAATGCTGCTGCTGCTGCTACTCGTATTTCAAATGCTCCTACAAAATTTCTTTTGTTTCAAATGCTGCCATTTTAAATCACCTTAAACTAGTAGGTGGTCAGAAAACGAGTGTGAACCAAGATGGCCGACATCAGAAACTTGCTTACATCTACGGCACGAACGCTTCTTCATGCTCAAAGTCTTCACAAAAGATTTTGCAACCTCAGGGTCTAAAATCAAGCTATTTAGTTGTTAAGTTTCCAAGGCTGGCGGCTTCAATGACAAAAGCACCGATAGTACTTCGACTGTTCCCTCCAGTGATCCAAGGCCTTTCAAATGTGGCGTTGGTTTCCGAAGATGATTGAAACAAGAAGCAAAAAAGGACATTCTTGCCAAATGGATTAAACAATTATGGTAGGCTGAAATACGAAAATAAAAGGGCTCATCTCGTCACGGAACTACCCTTACCATGACCATCAAAAGGTAAAACACAGGTTTCCATCCACTGTGGGTATTGATTTCAGGAACAAGAAACTAGATATTAAGGAAAAAACATAACATAAGGTCCTCTGGTACCCAAGGTCCAAAATCCTGGGAGTCCAGCAAGATTACAAAGATTAAAGATAGCAGACAATTTACCAACCCGAACTTGTGTAACAAATTAATCAAATCCGACATAAACACAGTGATAGTTTAAATTGGTACTTAGCGGTTAAGCTTTGAATTTAAAGTGTAACTCTCTTTTGGCAAAACAACAAGACCAGAACGACAAAGAATCAACTAAGGGGGAAAAACACAAAGATTGCCAGGCTCCTAAGCGGAGGTCGCGAGTTCCATTGCGGGTCGTACCCCACCAGTCAGGGTCTCTTCGAAAATTTGGTAAGATAACACCTTGTCTTCCCTTGCTATAACACCGCTTTATCGGGCACTCACGCTACTGTGTAAAAAGAGTTGGGGACTTAGTCCTCAGTAGTGTGGTCTTTCTTTCTTGGGGGAAGGGGACCGTTACGGCCCTCAGTAAAGCAACGCTAATAAAATAAAAACGATATCTGTGTTATTACAACGTAGGAACGTGGGAAATGATGTATACTGCGCAATAACGTCAGGCGCGGCGAGTGCCCGTTCCAAGTATTTAAGCCAAGACTGCTAATAGTCATTTAGTTGGAGGATCTTGATAAGACTTGCAATTGTATCTTGTGGTGAAGTATTTGTCGAATCGTATGTATTTATAGGTGGTTGTTCGTAATGGAGTCATGACATGTTATCACCTGTCCGATGGCAGCGCCCACACTTCCTGTACCATCTACAATCCCCGTTACCGTAGCTAACGCCTCACTGTCTGCACTGAGAGCACTCTATTAAGAAAAAGTAATGCAGATGACGAAGAGTTACCACTCATTTTAAATCTTTAGGCGGGAGAGGACTGAACAGTAACCTCACTATAGCTAACATTTCTCAATATTTATACGAACGGGCTTAATCAATCCATTTCTCAGTGTATAGATATCAAGCTGGTATCAGATAAAACTCTCCTCGTGTTTCTAACATTGCCTCCCAAAGGAGTATCAATTTCCCACGGTAAAGAACTATACGATGCACAGAATACACATGATACCTGCCTTCCAAGATCAGCAGATATAGCAGAACTAATCAGGTTCGCAGGACCCCCAATCCAAAACCCTACAAAGAGATATTCACGGAAAGCTCATAATGAACTTGCAATTAGTCTACCGGCATTATTTAAGACTATCAAAAAATGAAAATATGTTTAAGAAAAACGAAACTAAACTAAGCTAAGAAAACAAAAGCAAAACGACCAAAAGAAAAAGAAAAAAAAAGAAAAAATAACCCCAGACCATTGACGTGTAAGCTCACCACAGTATCTATTGCGCCACAGCACCAAGTGTTGAACATTCATGTTAAATTAATTCTTTAACGTTTTTGCCCATAAAGTCTATTCAGCCGGTAGACGCTGTTTGAAGCTAGTAGAGCTTTAAAAATGAAGAATTCAGAGGTATATTCAAGGACAATAAGCAGAGTTTTGACAGTAAAGCTATACTTGAACTCATATCGTCGCATTTAGCCTGCGAGCAAGCTCTCCGGGGTGCTCTGGCAGCGGGGCGGGAAAAGGAAGGACAGGTTGCAACTACGTCTCTGGAATTTGAATATCTGCATCGATGCGAAATGCTGATTGGCGGAGATGACATTAGTTATGACGTCATTACCCTTCGCACGTGCTTTTCAATGTTTGTTTACATTCGCGCTCGTTTCCGCTTCGCGCCGATTGGCGGAAATCGGACAGCTCAGTCAACGGGGAGCCAGAGGGGAATTGGAGGTGGAATTGAAATTCCAGGGAAGTAGTCGCAAGCTATCCTTGATTTTCCCGCCCCGCCGCCAGAGCGCCTCAGAGAGCTTGCTCGCAGGCTACGTTGCATTTGAAATGGCCGACAAAGCAAAACTATGGTGAAGTCGGCAACAGTACACGCTTCTGTTTTTATTCAACAAAGAGACATTTCATTTTAGAATTATATTTCCCAAAAACCCGTGAGATTGGGAGTCTTGTAGTGAGGCCGTCAGAAAAGTTAAAAAATCATGAGACTCACGACAGAATCTAGAGCTTGGACCACTTGGGGAGTTGAAGAGCAATTGCTCATCTCTTCATCATGTTTATCGCCTGGACGCGGCAAAAAGCTTCAAAAGTTCATAAACGTCTTTCTCAAAGTCAAAGGCCATAGTGCTAATTTGAAACATTCAAAGTCCACATGAAGACAACGTATCGTCCTATGGAAGCTACAAATCATAACTTCAGAAGCTCTGGGCACAGTGCACGCTCAGTACTTCCTTATCGCGGGGACGTTTGGGAACGATCGATCTACGACAATTGTCGTCTTGATATCGGGCACTTTCGTGCGAGTCGACTAATTACTATTATTATTCATTCAAAATATTTCTCCGTTTCGGGTTGGCTAAAAGCACACGCAAAATTCACTATAACCAGTTACTGTTGACCAAATTTGGAGGAATTTTGCGATTAATCAACCGATGACGTCAAAGGTGTAGCACAGTTGCAGGTTAATACATGCATCAGGAGTTCTAGATTTCCTGTTGGATCGCACGGCATTGTGGGTAGGTGGGCTCAGAAAAGTGGGCATCAACTTGCAGCCTCGCCATATTGGAATACACCGAGTGGCTTGGCTTCAGTGACCTTTCACACAAAGCAACCCTCCTTTTGAGCCGAATTACACGTGCAGGAATACAGAAAAACCATATACAAGGTATTTTAAAGGTAAGCTATTGTTTAATTAACTTTTGGCAAAATCATTCTAACGATTTTAGGCTGCAGAGTGTAGTCGATTTGAGATGTTACGAGTATGATATTTGCTTATTCTATACTCAGACTTATGTCGCATTTCTTTTGTTTCAATGTAGACACTTTGTCCATGGGATTCGCCCACCGAAATTATGTTGTCCTAGGCTGTCCTAACAGTGGACAAAGGCTAGAGAAATGGGCTGCTACGACCTGTCAGCTTCATAGTTGTAACAATGTTTCAAGCATTTGTGACTGCCAGCCACCCTTCAAATTATTCCCGTTCCCGACAGAAAAGAAGAACCCGGAACACCGTATGATGCAGTAATGGCAGATCGTGGATTCACTATTGCAGAGGATCTTTTGCTTCACAGAGGTGACCTTTTTATTCCGCCAGGGAAATGTGGACAAGAACAGTTCATAAAAGCTGATGTACAGAAAACTAAGACCATAGCTAATCTACGCATTTTTGTAGAACAGGCCATCAGGCAGCTGAAAGCATTCCGTATAATCAAGAACGAAGCCTCTTCATACTAGCGCTTGAGACCCTAGCCATAAAAATAAGAAGAGGACTGTAATGTAGAGGGGCTTAAAATTGGAGAAGAAATGATTAAATTGTCTCTATTTGCAGATGACATGACCTGTGTCATAAAAGACAAAACATCATATACAAATCTGTTTCGTATTCTCAACTCTTTTGGGGAGTGTTCCGGCTTAAAGGTGAATGGTGAAAAAACAGAAATCATGCCTCTAGGAGATAATACCCTACAGGAGAAAGATTTCCCAACTCATAGTATTTGTGAAGTCATAAAAATCTTGGGGATATATTTTGGTTATGACGAAAGACAAAGGAACAACCTTAACTTTAGTCAAACTTTAAAAAGTATAAAGGAATCACTCAACGTATGGAAATGGAGAGGCCTTTCCCTTTTAGGAAGAGTACAGATAGTCAAAACTTTCGAGATCCCAAAGCTTATGTTCAGAGCATCGGTTATACCAGTCTCTAATGAACTAACTAAAGAGGTAAACTCAATTATCTATAACTTTATTTGGAATGGCAAAGACAAAGTGAAGCGTCTTGCATTGATATCTGATATAGAAATGGGTGGACTAAAAATGTTGGACATTCAATCTATGATTTGCGCTAAACGAGTAACATGTTTAAAGAAATTATTGGAAGATTACTCAAGTCCTTGGAAAACAATCCTAGACAAACTTCTGTTACCAATTGGAGGACGCTTTGTATTGCACTGCAACTCTCAAACTTCTAAATTGAAAATCAATCTACCAGCATATTATAAGGAATGCTTCGATGCGTGGTCGGAGGTTAATGGGAAAATTCCAAGTTGTTACGAAGAAATCATAAACGAAATTATCTGGAACAACAAATTTCTTTGTTATGACAAGAAATCGATGTACAGAAGAGATATAGTAAACTTAGGCTTCGTGAAGATAAGTGACTTAATTTCTGCGAACAACTCCTTCTCGTGCGACTTCTCTTCACTTACAAACCCCGAACAAAGATTTTTTCTTATGAGTATTATCAATTCGATTCCCGCAGAATGGCGCTCACTTATTAAAGCATCTACAAACGTAACACCAGCCAACCCCATACCAATTACCCCAACTATTAAGATGGCAAGCGGTAATGTAGTGTCAATCCTTGATATCTCTCCTACACAGATCTATATCAAATCTTTCTGCAGCAAAAGCAAATTGCGCCCACCGCAAAACAGAATTTATCAAACAAGTACTCAAATATAGATATTGATTGGGAAAAGGTTTACACTTTGGCCTTTAAATGCACTTTAGACACAAAGATTAGGGAATTTCATTACAAAATTTTAAATTGTATAGTCTTTACAAACGTGAAACTTAATTTAATTGGTGTGGTGGAATCGCCAAACTGCACTTTCTGTCAAGAAGCATCGGAATCTGTCGAGCATTTACGTTTCTCCTGTAGGATATCTTCTGACTTTTGGAAACATGTCCTGTCCTGGCTAAGAGATAGTGATGTTCATGTTGAGACAATTAATGAGTCAGATGTGATATTTGGAAAATTTGATATTGTAGAAGACTATATTCTAATTAATCATATTTTGTTATTAGGTAAATATTATATCTACTGTAGGAAATGTCATAATAGCTTACCTTCAATTAGAGGTTTTATTGCTTGGGCAAGGCGTCTTTTCAATATTGAGCTCCATATCGCCAGGGAGAAAAATAAACTTCTTTTTCATTTTCAAAAGTGGGAGAAGCTAACTAATGCACTTAATAGTAGTTGATGCTCAGAGGTTCGTAAAAATGCCACTGTCTTCCTTTATTGTTGTCGTTGTTGTTGTAATGTTTATAATTTTTTTTATTATCGTTGTTATGGTTATCCCTTTTCCTTTTTCCCTTTTGGTTAGTATGTATTTAAGTGGAATTGTAAAATTTAATTTACTTAATTAATGTTTATTCTTAAATAACATTGTAAGACTTGTGTTTAATTTAATTCAATAAAAATTGCTAAAAAAAAATAATTCAAGAACGAAGCCTCTTTGCAAGTAACACGTTATTTTTGGCTCAAGATATAAAGTAAAATGTGTCATTCACGAGAAAATCCATACCCCCACCATGGAGGGAAATTGGAAATTCCAGGGAGCTGGGGTCAATTTGCTGCCTGTTTTTATAGGAAATCACATCCATAAAAACACTACACTTTTCATTTGGAAATTCCTTAGGGGTTGGGAGATCGTTTGAAAAATAATTCCCTCCATGATCTTGGGTATAGACTTTTTCTGGCTCTCTGGAATAACACAATTCAAGTTGTCAATAGTATGTTCACAGGTTTAGTGAAACTGATTTCCTTGCACTGATAGGATGACATTACCATAAATATGCATAATCAGGAGCTTAGCCAGGGGGGGACCAAAGGGCTTGGCCCACCTCTCTGAAAAGTAATATATAGTAAATATATGGGACAATCAAGTCCAGAAAAAGCTCGGGCCCCTCCCTTTTTAGCCTTGGGCCCCCTTTGAGCCCCTTTTTACAAAACCCCGGCTACCCCAGTAATAAAATTTATGTTGATGTCTAATAAGACCAGTGTAATTAGTGTAGGAAGCATTTTTTTTATTAACAACTTGATGAATGTTTTCTACTTTTGACATTAGATATCAAGGATCAAATAAAGCAATGACTATACAATAATACATGTAGTTGTTCTATTATATTGTGCAGGCTCCATGGAAATATGATTACCTGTTCATAAAATGTTCTCAGTCATTCTCTAGGGTTTCAGGGCTGGTGAAAGACAATTACTATAAAACCAGGTTAGATTTTCTTCAAGCCTATGCCAGTATGTGGCATTAAATCTGACTGTTTCCAAGTGATAGCCCTTTTGTGTGTATACAAAGAAATAGCACAATTGCCTCTTTGTTATGGCCATCTCACCCTGGACCTGTGCAAAGTACTGATGCTGCTGCTTAAAAGCTACTTGTCCATTACACATACATAAGTATGACAGATTATGTGCTGAGGGAATTTCATTGGCAATGCTAAAAGGGTTCTTGATCTCTGCTACTGTTCCCCCACAACAAGAGCACTCTATCAGTAAGTCTGGGGATGCTCCCAAGTACTGCTTAGTTTCAGGTATGTCCAGGATTGATCTTGTTAGCAAAAATTTGCTAGTAGCAAATTTTTTTCGCAATTTTAGGAAAAAAGATTTAAAGAAAACTGCTATCAGAAAAGTATAGAAGAAATAGCAAATTTCGCAAAATCGCAAAAGTAACGACGTTTTCTTGCTATGTGAAAAGATTGAGTAATTAATATGGCAAAAATGGCAAGAATAACAAATTTTACAAAATTCTACACTTACAAAGAGAAAAGGTCACGAATGACTTAGTGAAGTCCGCAAAATTCGCAAAAATCGCCAAAGTAACAAGACTTTTTCTTGTTATGTGAAAAGATTGAAGCACCATCACACCAGTAACGTGAAACTATGAAATAATATGATTTTATGATATGATATCTCTTTCAACCAGCCTGAGTCAAACAAACGATACGCCTTCCCTTCTTTGTATTCATTTAGAAGTGGAAGTCAACATCCTTCCCTGGGTGATCACTCATCAAAAACAATGTTATATCACTCAGGTATATCGGCGGCCAAGAAGTCATGTTCTCGCTTTCCTTCACCCAACTATCCTTCAGTGTCAAAGGATCTGGAACTGAGGTCTCGTTTGGCATTATGAGTAATTTTGCTTTCTCTTTTTCGATAGTAGCAATTCGTTCCAGAGCTGTTGGCTTGATGGCAATGCCCATTTCTGCCGCAGCAAATACGCGGGCTACAAGTTCAGCTTTGGGTCCTGAAACCTTCAAGTCCCGCTTGCGACAGAATTCTTTCAGTTGCTCAGGTTTCCATGTCTGGATAACCTCGAAAGGCAGCTCTTCACGACTCATATCAAACCTACATAATAACAATATAAATAAAAAGTTAAAACATATTCAACTACTGGAGCTTCACTTCGGCTCCGACTTCTGTCCATTTATTTAGTTACGAGATAAAAACAAAACAGAACAGAAGTACGACTCCTTACCTCTTTTGACCTTGTCACTGGAGTTTCTGTAAGTGAGTCTCGTTTCGATTCGATTGTGAATGCAAAGGTAATAAATCGAGCGAAACTACTTCAAACAAGCAGAGATGGCGACCAAACAAGGATTTGATGCCCACTTGTCTCAGCCCAACTGTATTTTCTATATTCCTGCGCGTGTAATTCGGCTTAAAAAGGAGGGTTTCTTTTCGTGAAAGGTCACTGAAGCCAAGCCACACGATGTAATCCAATATGGCGAAGCTGCAAGTCGATGCCCACTTTTCTGAGCCCGCCTACCCACAATGCTGTGCGATCCAACAGGAAGTCCAGAACTTCTGATGCATGTATGCACCGTTAACCGAGAAGACCTGGGGACGAGTTTGAGTTGTTTTGGTTGTGATACGAAAAATGGCCGAACAGTCGGCGGAACATTTTACTCGTTTCACGACGAACTATTGTCTAAAAACATAGCAAGAAGACAACTCGACGGACAACATCTGCTATTTGGAGTATATTTGCAGACCTCAACAGCCGTTTGTCTTCTAAACATGCAATATCGAGGTGAACTTAATGTCGACGAAGGTAAGCATGTTTTAGCTTGTTGTTAAACTAGGAATTATTTTGAATGAATAATAAAGCAATTAATGAATTCGGCTTTCGTAGGCTATAAAGAATTTTGCAGATCTCGGAGGGTATTATCCACCGAGGCCGAACTCGATCTGCATAATTCTTCATATCCTACTCAGCGTCATTCATTAATTGCTAAATAAGGGTCCACACCTGGGTGACACATTTGCTACGCGTAATCCACGAGTTAAAAAATGGTCGGGGTACAAGACTATACATTTACCGTCACTACTGTTATTATACACTTACTATAAGCGACGGGCGAAGGGTCTGTCTGGCATCATAACATTAAATAAACTTCTGTTCTACGAACGTAGTACTTACCAGTGACACACATGAGAGCAGCATTTAATACGTAACTACCACTTGTATCTGAGATGAATGGAGACCAGTAAAAGTAATTACATGCACATGGGTAAATAATAAACCACAAAAAAATCTGCAGCTGAAAAATAGGAAGCTACGTTATGGAAGATGAAATGTTATAGAAATTTAAATAAAAATTGATTTAGAATAAAACACCAGTTATACAATAGAGAGGACAATATGCTTTGGTGCTTATGGAACCAAAATATTGAATGGACTGTGTAATATTTATCTGATAGTGATTGTGTGAACTCCAAAACTAGTTAGGGTATTAATAGAATTTGTGCGAGCATACATACCGCACAGGTACGCTTGTACGACAGATAGCTTGATTGATTGTGAGTTAGTGAGTGTAAAACGACATTGTTAGACATTTTACATTTAAGTGAATCTACAAAGAACGTTTCCTTACTTCCATATATGAAAAGCATAGGTACTGAGACCATCAGCATCACTACCACTAAGGGAGTGCGCTTTCCTATCAAATCCTGAAAAAAAAAAATGGAATAATCACAGCGTGTAAGCAACAACAAACAAAAATTGGATAGGTTTTAAGTGATATCCGTAGGAACAACTAAGTTAGCGGACAGATTAACTATCAGCCAAGGCCTCAGCTAATAACACTAAACTCGTCGTTGATCATTCCAGATATTACAAAACAAAAATGTAGTGACACACAACAATTAAATAAAAACAACGACAAAAGTTATAAAGTGTATTATTGCTTTCATCAATACGCTGTATATTTAACAGTTACTCCTCGAGCCCGAATCGGCTCTGAGTCAATGAGGCCAAATGGGCTATTTAGGGCACTTGGGTATTTTTTTGGTGGGTGTGTGCCGAAATTGGCACCCCGTTCTAAAAAAAATTTCCCCTAAAATTGATACCCCGTTCTAGAATTCGCCCTAAAACTGATACCCCAGGGTGATCACTAGGGTGGTGATCAAGCTGTATTGCTACATGAACATATACATGTAGCTTTGAATTCGATAGTGTGAAACAAATCATCCGGAGTACGTTTCCTGTGCATGTGGATACAATGCGGTTAATTATGACGCAAAATCTCTCACCACGCACAGAACCACGCGGTAAGCTAACGATTTTCCTTCTCCTCCCCCGTCCGCTTCTTTTGAGGTTGTCTCCATCTCCCTTGGGTACATTATGGACTCGTTCCAGACTTCCACGCCCCTATTTATCCAAGCTGGTGGAGTCAGCACTCGCGGCTCGACCCAAAATACGCCCTCCCTGCACGCTGAAACACAGGGTGCAACAAGAGTACAACAGTTTGCTTGTTACCACATTGAACCGTATTTTTAAAAGCAATCTGTCCTTGAATAATTTCAAATGGCTGCTTACAAAACCGGAGCTTTCGTGCGTTCGACTGAAATATTATACCCCGTTCTAGAAAACGCCTCTGAAATGGATACCCCGTTCAACATCAGGAGCTTCAAAATCCCGACCCCGTTGGGCGGCACACAGCCGTATAGGTAATGTATGGGAGTACCCCCCCCCCCCCCCCCGGGCTATTGACTCAGAGACGATGAGGGCGAGAGGAATAACCGTTTCAGTAAAATCCAACTAGTTGGTCAAAAATATCGAGACAAAACAACTTTAGCTAGCAAAACGCGATTCAGCCGCCATTGTTCTGGTTTTCAAAGCCGGCGCTTTTCGTTACTGGTGAGCTATAACATATAGTCTAGTAGTAGCTCAACCAATCAGAACGCAGCATTGATAATAGACCACTAGTTGGATTTTACTAAAATGGTAATAGACTGAGTGGAGTCCAATAGGCCAACTGCACGAGCAATGGCGTCATTTTACTACAACTACCAGAATCCTTCAGTTTGTTGTTTTCTTGTGCAAATTGGGGCTATTGTTTTGTAAACCTCAGCGGGATTGACAAATTTGAATATGAAAGAAACGACGAAATGCATTCTGGAAAATTTAGTCGAATAGACCAATGCCGATATATTAAAATTCATACTTGGCTGCGAGGCTTGAGGGAATAAAACAAAAAAAATCATCTTGAGGCTTAATAATGAATAATACATTTCTTTTATTTTATTCCCCCAAGCCTCGGAACCAAGTATGAATTTTAACATATATAAAATGGTCTATTACTTCACCGTAGAAATTGCCTATTCGGTCTGTAATCATACGAGTATGATTACAGACAGAATTGGACGACACGAAGTCCTGTTGCCAAAATTTGTTACATTGTAAACTTTTCTACAGTCTGAGGAGTGAGTTCTTTGCTAGTTAAGTCAAGAAAAAAAACTTTCAAGTGCGCGCGCACTGTCCAATTACTTTGGCATGACGCGTACTGTCCTGTTACGTTGTCCTATTAATGCTGAAATCAGGACAGCTGATAGGCGATCAGATTCGGGAATTTTGTCATAGTTATGATTAACTTAGTACAAAAGACGAACTCAGCCTACTCCTACAACTGATATTCTAATCAGATAGGAGGGGATTACTAGGGTGTGTGTGAAGAGTAATCACTAACGCTGATGAGTCCTCCTACTATGCCACCTGAAAGAGAAGAAAAACTTGATATAAGGAAACAATCTGGTATTCGGAAGATTCTAAAATCACAAATACAATCTGATCTTTCCTTATAATAATGACAAGTAGTGAAGCTGGTCACTTCCTAACGTGGTTCTGATTGACACGTTTTGATGCAATATTTTGTATAACTGCTTTGTCCTGGTCAATGACTCTCCACATAAACTCCGTTGAAAAGAGTCCAGTTGTACTGCAATGTTGAAAACAAGAAGACTAATACAATTCCTTATTCTTTTTCTTCCAGATGATACCGCGTGTCGTATATCATGGCTGCTGAAAACACAAATACGTACTTTCTTTTTTCCCTCCTTTCCCCTTCATTTTGACCCAAAAATTAACGATCACCCAATTTTACAACAAAAACACTTAGGGCCGGTTATTTAAACCAACTTTAGACAACGTTTATGAAAGTCATCGTCTAACCCATGTTTAAAACATGAAAACCGATTATTTAAACGCTGTTCTTCCGTAACCTTGTTTAGACCATGTTTAAGCACCGACTAAGTAAGAATAGAAAGTTAAACCTGCTCACGGGTAGGTTTAAACCTTGTTGAACGGTTTTTTCTCATGGCCATCCATTTTGAAATGACCTGAAATCGGGTGGAATTCCCCCCCCCCGGGATGTACAACAGAGAGAGATGAGAAAAAGAGACTACCTCAATCGACATAAAATGCATGTTCAACAAGTTTCGCACCATAGAGACAGATTTTACCCTTTAGGGGAATACGATGACGAAGATTTACGATTGCGTTTTTGCCTTAGAAAAGACTGCGCCATTGACCTCCTGACAATTGTGAATAAAGACCTTTCAACAAGGAGAGGTCTGCCGCTTATACCGTTGCCCCATTAAGTTTTTATTGCTTTGAGCTTTTTTTATACAACCAGGTTGAATTTTCGAGCAGATTATTGGTGATTTATTTGGTGTTTCTGTATTTGCTGCATTCACAAGGTTTCATGGGCTATCGCAAAACGAAAAAAGCATCCCTGTCATTCCCTGAGAACTTGACATGAACGAAGAGAAAGTTTCATTTTTGGGGGGCGTTACTCCTGACTATCCTTCTTTTCTGTCCTTCTTTCCTACGAATAACTTCAACATCACTTAGAGCTTTTCCTCCACTAGTTTTTCTTGCTTCACGACTTTGCAAATCGTGTTCTTTCTTGGATTGGAGTTTCAGCCGCCTCCAGCATCCTTGGATCTGATTCATTTCACGTTTGATACCGTTTGGATTTTGAGAGTTGAATTTTGCAACGTTTTACTTGTCGTATCCTTTATTTTTTGCTCCTGGAAATACTCTTCCCAATGCCGCCATTAAAAGTTTTTCTTCTTTGCTAAAATTGGTCGTTCGACCGGATTTAGAGCCGACCATATTGAGTCACAACTTCCAACAGGGAATTAAATGTACATACAAATAAGCCCCCACAGACAATGCATTTCTTTTTTAGGTATTGTTTAGCGATTGACTGGGAAAAACACGGCTCAATCACGTTTTCATGATGCATTTCAAACATGGTTTAACCGTTGCTTATTGAGACAACGTCTAAACCGCGGCTTGGCCTTGGCAGGGTTAACTTAGACTTCGTTTAAATAATCGGCCCTAAATTTCTGACAATCTATAATTTTAGACTTCACTAACCTACAATCCCTCCAATGTCATAAAATGTTGAAATTTTATCAGCAACAGTGTCCTTCCAGCCAAACTCTGAAAACATTGATTTTGCTCAGAAAGTAAATTGGAGTTGTTAATCGGTTTTGAAGTAAATCTAGCCTGCATAGCAAGCGTTTCCGTGCTGTTTTGGAGCAAAGAAAGACCGAGGAGCGAGAGTCTCGTTCCATTTTTCGCGCGGCCAAAACCGAAATCTCGCTCCTCGATCTTTCTTTGCTCCGATACAGCATGGAAACGGTTGCTACGCAGGCTATACCAAAACAGGAGACTAAACTCTTATAAGAACATTTCAAGGTAACACTTGGTTTTATTCTTGGACAGAATCAAATGGAACAGGAAATTCCCGTATATCCAAATCAAGGATTAAGCCGCACAAAAGCCTGAAAAGCCAAAACGCGCCATTTTCCCATCCTTGATTTTGGGGGGAAGGGGGCGTAATGAATTTTCTATCTATTTTGTCCAAGACTGTAGTTACTATAACATTGGCCATGTCAATGAATGTCGGCTAAGCTCATGTTACTTCTGTTCTGGTGAGCAGAACTGGACTCTGTCTAGGTAGGGCCAAACACAACTTTCACTTCCTCTTTGCTAAGCGGTCCACATTTAACAGCAGCCTTTCAATGAAGACGTATGTTTTACTGCACCCATTCGCAAGCTACACGACAATGAACGTTTTTTTTTGAACAGCTGCAAAAAGTGGATCACACTACATAATTTTATATCCTTGCAGCCAATGAGAGAAAAATTAAAAGCGCTTCGAACACACTTCTTTAAACAAAATTTCTCGTCACATTTTTGTGCGAATCTATGCTAAATCCACCCCATACTTTAATCCTCTTCACTTAAGTATTTCATTCACTCAAACGTGGTGTAACTAATTGATTTACAATAACAATACCAAGAGAAGAATCACAAAGAATACTTACTGTTTGATAAATAATAAGGCAGCCAGAAAAAGAAAGAGTAGTTGACTAGTTTAAGGCAAGCATAGGAAAGTGAATACTATAAGAAAGAAATAAAAAAGAAGCAATTACTGCTGGAGGAGGATGATTCTTCCCAGGCCATCAAACCTAGCTCTTTTACCATAAAACTGACACTAACAGATCAAGTATTACAGCAAATTTTCATAATCCCCCCCAAGCGATCAGCCGAAAAATGAATACCCCCCTCCTCCCTCACAAGACATATGAAAATAAATATCTGTATAATAGTACACTATATATGTTTGAAATTTCAAGAGACATGTTTAATAAGAACATCGAGAGAGCTTGACTGTTTATGTCATACCTATGCCAGCCAGTCTAAGTAGCGCGAATTAGGTATAGATAGCCTGCCAGCTCGTGTACGAGTACCACCAGGAGTATTGACAGGAACCTCCGTTTCACTGTCACTCTCGGCGACAAAAGCAACAACCTCATCATCATCATCACTCTCACTATCACAATCATCCACGGATTCATCTCCGCTGTTGCCATCCTCTTCACCCTCCTTTTCCGGCCGTTCAGCATCATTCCTCTCAAGTGCGACATGTGCACTGGAGGATGATGATGCGGAGGATATTGATGATGATGATGATGACAATAATGATGAGGATGACAATGATGAGGATAACAATGTTGCTGGTGACAAGGCTGCTGCTGATGATGATATTGACAATGATGTTGGTGACTGATGAGATTGACAGAGTTGAGGATAATGACAAGGATGAGTGAAAATGACAATGTTCTACATTTTATGGTCATATCTTTTTCTTTTTTAACCTTAATGGCTTAATTATTTCAGTGCACCCCCTGCTATATCTGCCACTTGTCAAGACAACAAAATTTGTTGTCTTGACAAGTGGCAGATATAGCAGGGGGTGCACTGGGTGCATGTGGACCCCTTTCAAACTGGTACAGAAAATTCTTTGCCGCTTTTCAGCACAGTCGCGCCATTCAAAATAGATGAAAATAAAAATCAAAACCATTCAATAGCTGGAAAATGAAAGGAGGTACATAGGGAAAGACCCTCGCCAAGATTCAGGTCAGAGGAATATTTCGTATACGAGATATCCGAACAAATGTTTTACCCAAATTTATAGAGATTTGTAAGGAGACGCCATATGCTGGTGCTC
>JBBMOI010000015.1:5332500-5417500 GCA_038088405.1 Porites divaricata | reverse complement strand
AACGCAAGAAAATTAATGTCGTTAAAGTCCGTTTTACTATGAGGTATTCTTCAAGAAAATTAAGTAATGAGAAGGTTATAACCATAGCTTGCAACTTTTGAAGACAAATTGCTTGTTTTTTTTCCAGGCTATGAGTGGAAACGTTTAATTTTTAGGCAAAAAAATATTTGAAATTCCGCCATTTTTTCAAACCCGGCCAGGGGATCTGGGCAAAAAAGTTCACGCATGCTCATTACGTTTTTCCGCCCTGAACTGTCGGTGTGGGGCGACGTTGGTCAGGTATCTCCCCCCAGTCCTTCCCTAACTGTTGAGCCTTCAAGCCCCGCTTATGCCATGACCTCAACCTATGGAATAACGATCTTCCTCTTAAACTGGATCATTTGTCTGACTTGCCAAGATATGTCCTGCCCGGGCATTACCAGACTTCATTCGATGATAAAAGTGCAACTCCTGAACGGTTCTCAAAGCTGTTATAATGCGACCTTTAGGCGTTCCGCTGCATTTGTTGACTACCGACGGTATACGGGTGTTTCATTAGGTTGGACAAATGAGTTTCTTTGGATTTCGTTTGCTTCCCCTGGATAGCAGCCCGACAGTGTGCATCATGCCTCTTCCCTAACGACCACGACGTTGATTTTTGTCAAGCATGTGGTGATTCAACGCGAGTCCCCGTTTTTTCGATTTCCCAGCCTGACCTAGATATGGCGTCCACTAATGACTGCTTGGTAGAGTTTAGGTCCTTGTCGAGTTGCCAGCCTTGTCAGAGACAGAAGTCTGCCCTGGAACGACAATTGACTTGTTTCCTCACCGCTCTTACGCCTCTGAGAACCATATGTTTGGCTTCCTCTGAAGACATTGTTAAGTTTCTCATTAGCTGAGATGTTGTTCACTCGCAAACATGTAACAGGAAATGCGTACGTGCCGATTGGCGGCCAGTACAATTCTTTCCCTGATCTGGAAGCTGCGGGCTATTTAAAATAGATAGACCGGGTTCGCTCCGCAAACCCCATCTCCCATTTGTTGGTGAAGGAATACCTGAAGATCACTAGGGGAGGAGCAGGCAGGTTTTGCGGTTACTCTGAAACAGGCGGTTCCCCCGTTCTTCTCAAAGTTTAAGAGATGTCCGGTCATTTAAGGGAGAAAATGGCCGCCAGCGCGTCGCTCTCCCTCGTCAATAAGTACATCCTTGTTAGGAACGCCACCTTTTTACGTTGTAGATGTTTACACTGGAGACAGAGCTTCGGACTTGGGTAAGCTTTCTCGCCAGGGCTTTTGATCAGGCTGTCCCTTACGAAAACAGTTCGCAAAGGTGACCCGCGCAAGTTCGTTCTCGTCCTATTTCGTTTGGACGTTTGCCCGGTAAATTGGGTGGATTATTGTCCGTGTGCACCGGGTGTTGGTGCTTCCCTTATCCGAGGGGTATTTTCTGGGCCTCCGACCATGGAGGGAGTGTCAGAGGGCGGCAAGTTCTTGGTTCGGTGGTTAATAATCGTTTGCGTATATATCTCTGTGGCTAAAATCGGTGCTAGTGAAGCGCCCCCTATTTTCAGGGTAGGGCTTTCTCATACCATCAGGCTTCTAGGTTAATATCCAGGGGAGAAAGCCAAGTACTTGGGTTGGAGAAGTAGCGATATGGCCAAGCATTACGCGCCCTAGTCTCTAGTGGCGAATGCAGTTACTCTTTTAATCTGTCATGCCCCATGCCTCCTCTCTCTCTCTACCAAGGTATCTCATCCAGAGAACATTTCGCCCTTAGTCTGGCCCTTAAGAGCTGGTTTGGTTGGGCAAATTAGCTGTGCACATGGTACTTCTAGTGGGTATAAGGGGTGCTGAGTAATGGAAGGCGTGAATGTTGAATAAAGTGTTCTGGCGTTTTCAGCCGCGGTGTAGTGTCTTCTGGGTTGAGTGGCTCGATCAGGGTTTCTCGTGCATTGCGTAGGGTAACGATTGTCGTAGGCAAGGAGCGGATTCCTCCCATAAATTAGTTTATTGTGATGCCACAACGATATGCAGTGAGGATAAATTTCTATTCTCACTGCATGTATAACGAGCGCCTCTCGAAACATGCCTGCATTCTACCAATCCCAGAGTTCTCGGCAATCTTCGTCGATTTGATCATAAATTTGGGCAGCGTGGTTCGAAATCTCGCAGTTTGACGGGATTGATGGCAGGAAGCGCTTTTCGCCCCTTCCACCTCCCCTTGTGGCGGTGGACACATAATCAAGCCACGCTGCACATCTTTGCCAAAGCAGTAACGGTTTCCTCTCATAACTTAGTTTACCGTGATGCGACAAAAATATGCAGTGAGAATAAATTACAAATTTATGTCTCATTTTTCCCGTGTTAAATACTCACTGAAGTAGTGCCTTGTGAAGCCATTTTAGTAAGACCCTCCTGCTCAATTACTGAGTGGTCTGCTAACACTGAAACTGAGGAATAATTTACAGTTAATTATTAGAAAAACAATATATTTGACAAAAACTCAGGGGATTTCATGAGAATGCATCTTTTTATAATCAGAAAATATTTGACGACTGATATAAGTTAACAGATAGTAACAGCTTAATCATTGTTACACAACTTGAACACGTACACCTAAACCACGTACTTCAATACTTTAAATTTTTGAAGTACGTGTCAAGGCTTAACGTTAGAATGCAACATAAGTAAGGTTGATTTTTGGCCAGTTTGTGAACGTCATACAAGGACGCAAACCATGCTGGAAAGTGAAACTTTTATAATTCTCGGGGAGCGAGTTTATAATTTTGTCGCGCGAGGATCGCAAGCTGAGTGCGATTTCGCTTTGGTCATAAATCTTTCTTGGTATCGGTTTGGTATCCGCAGTTGCCTAACAACAAACCATAAACAAACTCTAAATGACGCCATTTAGCATGACGTCGTCGTGCACTTTAAGTTTCCAGGCAACACAACTGGTTAGCCACCGACTAGAGCTAATGTTATTCATCCTTTGTTTACTGTACTTTGGCGAATCACCTGTAACTGCGTAGCAGTCGCTTAGATACGTTCTTTCTAACGCCCACTACTTCCAAGCACCTGCCACGCAGGCTAAATCACCTGGCGAATCGCGAAGTATTTCCGAGGCAAATAACAGCGGGCTGCAAACACAACAGTGCCCGATTCGACAAGTGGCTGGATTTTCTTGCGTGAAAGATTTGACACCGAAAGAACGGCTGTTGTAAAGCCCGAAAGTGAATGTACACGGAAATAAAGCGAAATGGCTTTGAAATACTCGTTTAAGCTATTTTTCCTCAAAGTGATTCACAAGGTTCAAACGGTGTGAATGGGAGAGAAAAATACTTCAACACTGTTAATTTAAAGAGGCAGTCCCTCAAGTGGTCGCATGACCCAGTAGCATAAGGCCGCCCATTTGGCGATGGACGAAGTCAGGGTGTAGGTTCAAATCCCGGCGGGATTAAGACACTTTCCAAGGACACACAAATGAGCTGCAAAGCTGCAAGAACAATAAAAACTGTTTCTCATTGTTTCTAACCCATTTCTTCTTGCAGCTACGCCTTTCACTAAGTATACGCATCCCTTCATCCCTCCCCAATAAAACTTCCAGCTACACAGGCTACTTAAATTCTCCTGGTCATATGGAAAATTAGAAATGTCTTGTTGACTCTACAAAGTACCACAAATTTTGTACCGTGGTCTCTTGCTTGTGAAGGCTGGTTTTCTTCTTCAGGCATTGGTAATCCTGTTGGAACATACACAATTAAACTGACGTCAATACATTCTTACGGTTCTTACCTAAAATGAACTACAGTAGTCGTGAAATCTGTTACAAATTAATGGCCTAATATTTTGCTCTAGTTTATAGTAAGAAAACTAACTAAAAGTATAAGTAGAAGAATTAAGCATTAACATGTCATCTGCAAAACAAGAGGAAGTGTTTTATCTGATAACAAGACGCAAAGTAGCTGGTTGAAAGCAATAGCCCTGAGCTAAGTTTCTTGCGGGGAACGACGAAGAGAAATGTGGATAACAGATCAATTATCTTTCAACAGTCCGGGCCACAACCAGAACTGGATATATGATGACGTCACCCAAATATTCAGCATGGCGCCCAAACCACGGGACACGATCCAGGGTCACTTTTCAGCTCTTTGCTACGCCTAGAAATGACCTTTTCCCACAGTGCCTTAAGAGCTGCGTCTTTGAATGATGAGGAAGCACATGAGTGTGAAAAAAGTGGCAACCGGCGAGGTTTTCGTGTGCTCTGGAGGTAAAACGGCTGAAAACGGGAGTGTTTCAGCTCAAAGATCTACCTATCATTAAAATCCATGTAAGTGTCCATCCTGACTGTTGGTTTGTGTCGAGTGACACTATTACTATTACTATTACTAACTTCATAATTATTTTTTCTTGCAGCTTATGACAATGAAGCTTTGAAAGAGGAAAATGCAGTTATGATACGATAGGGGAACCATAATAAAGTGACTGTTTTATACTGAGTGGTGTTATTTGCTTAACCTTTGGTGGAATGATTCTAACCTATGCTTGTGTACCAAATACAAATCTTGCAACAATTGTATTGTAAACAGAGGAGCAGAAGTATCTGGTGATGTTAAAATGTTATATGGTTTCTTTTACACATCAAAACTATAGTGACATACAATTTTTAAAACTGAACAATTAATAAACATTCACATGTTTATTTCCTACTTTCTTATTATGAGCAAGGAATTCATACAATCTGGGTCACCCTGAATATGTTATAAGAACTTGCTTAAGGTTCCTGAAACATCATCTTCTGATAATAACTGAAGCATTTCAAACAAAAAGACCTAAACGAAATAAGCTGCCCTTATTCAAACGATGTAAACCTGTTTGTCGATATAATATTCACTATCCCAGTACACATTGAAATAAGAATGTCGGGAAAATTTACATTTCCTCAACAGCCCTTGTGAAATCAGGCAAATCAAGGCCAAAATTACGCTTGTTTAGGGTATATATGCACGCTATAAGGTAGCGTTCACTTTCCTAGGCTCTCCCGAATTGAGAAGACCAGGCGGCCTACTTCGTGGGAAGAAGTCGTAAACAAGGCTGTTGATTAAAGCTTGTAATTCGCGAGCTTCTGTGAGTCACGTAATTCCAGTAAAGAAAAATAAAGAAAACGACTTTTCGATGGTATTTTCCGCAAGTTCCGATAGTTCGGAAAGATTCTATCGTACCATGAGTATCTTTGGAACGGCTTTCGACGCGGCATCGCCGCCATTGACGTCTGCGGGGAGGCTAGTCCTTTTGCGGTCTAAGCAATGTTTTAGTTTTGCGTAAACCAATCAGATGACAGGAAATCATATATCCAGTTCTGGTTGTGCCCTCGACTGTTCAAATCATGGACATTATATCACACCTGCCAAACCCCAAAACTAAGAAACCTTGGAACGTTCAAATGATTTGGAGGGTCTGAGTGGTGTTCCAGACAAGACGGTTATATGACAAAATTTAGAAATTCAAAATTTGCACTTTCCTTTCTCGGACTGTAAAATACCATCAAATATTATTTGGGATGAGAAGTACCAGCGAGAGTTCTCAGTTACTCTCCTCCATTACTTACAAACTCAGGCCACACTTTAGGAAAATTAACATACATATTTCTTAAGTTACTTTTTAACAAAGTAACTAACTTTCCAAAAAAGATTTGACGGTCACACTGCGAGTCTGTGAGATAATACCTTGAACCATGAATTCCCTACACAGCGCACCCATTAACACATTAACAGTTAGGAGTGTAATTCCGTCACATAATTGGGGAGTTCAAGTATGATGACCGGAAATAATTTTTTCCCGCCACGCGTCAAAGCCTCAAGCACCACGACGGCGACGCCTACTTCCCTTTCCAAAAGGGTTGTTACCATTTTTTTAACGGTCGATACCACCATTAGTAACCAAGCCTTGACTCAAGATCGAAGTTAAATATTCCCTGGATTAATTTACATTAAGGCAAATAATTGTTTTTGAACAGTCTTAGAAAGAACGACCTTGGAGCCCGAGTTGAATTTACGTCAAAAGTTATGGGAAGGGCTTGGGTCACCTGTTATTGACGTCTTAGTTAAAAGACACTTAAAAATGGCAGCGACCGTTTACGATAGGGACAACTGCCACGGCGACAGCGGTCAAAACGAGTTGTGTTTCATAAGGTAGAGTATAAAAGATCATACATGTTTCAGTGTTCTTCAATAAAACGTTGATAATGGGTATTTAGATATGGACTTTAATTCCGAAGTATTCAGCCCATAAATTGTGGTTTTAGAAGTTTGAAAGGCAGGGCTCGAAATTAACGGTAACCCGTTAACCAATGGTTAGTAGTTTCTAGCGTTTGGTTACTAAAAGTGAGCCTCACTATCCCGACAAGGTTAGTAAAAATTTCTGTCATTGAAAATCTTACACCTGTTTCTTTTTTGCATGCCATAATTGTGTTTTATCTCGATCAATTTATTGTACTAAAAGATGTGCTGACAGCATAATCGCACAACACGAAAAACGCGCATTTCACAGACTTCAAGGTAATCAGGCTTTTTTGGATGAGGAAAACTGGACACAGCCTAAATATATCTTTTGCAAGTGGCTCGTTCGCATCATGCAACCTATTTATTATACAGATCGGATGCACAGATGATTGGACAGTTTTTTCAGAAAAAGGCCCCCGCCCAAATTTGTGAAGAGGAAATGAAAGTTCGAGAATAACGACAAAGAAGAAGCGCAGTTTCAAACACTACAGAAGGCTCCCGCGAGGAGGGCGTATGAAGAAAGAAAGAACTTTCCACCGACAATCGAAAATGGCATTCAACTGGCTGCAGTTCGATAACTCTAAACAAACAACGTTTTGCAGTGTTTATGGTGAAATTTTCCCCCTCGCGTAACGTAATTGAAAGGAAAATGTAAATGAGCATTAAATCTTCCATGTATTTCGTTTTGCAGATCATCATGTAATTTGAACCAATCCATCTCAGATTCTTGGATAATAAACTTTATAATTTGGTTAGGAAATTTATGCCCACTAAACCGAAGGGTTATTTATCCAAAAAAATAATTTCGAGCCCTGAAAGGTAGCTTTAGCTTTTTTTAAGGAGGTACCGAGTAAGTTGATCCTGTTAACAAGCTTTATTCTCTCGCTTACAAAGTTCAACAGACCCTTTTCGTTCTGGTAAACATGAATTAAGTGAACACCATAATACATGCTTGCTGCTTAAGAATCATTATAGTTATTGAAACGTATTTCATTTCCCCAGGGGCTTTAGTAAAGATACGTAAACAGTAGCGTTAGGGAATAACATTGGAAGAAGCCAGTTGACAAAATATTTAGATATTGTTTCATTGACTGGAATAACATGAGATGAGTAGAAACAGATTTCGGCAGTTTTATTATTTTCTTGGAAGTAAATAAATGTTTGGCAAGCAAACTTAACGTTGCAAGAAGCACAATTTAATTGTAGGTGTTGTAAAGCCAAGGTGATTTCTGAAAATCATTTGAGCAAACTTTCTAGTAAACAATTTGCATTCTTTACGTGCGAAACGTCCAACATCTTCAGGTGCTAGATTACTGAGAATTTGGGCGTCGTTGTACTACGCGTACGTGAGGTTTTTTTAAAGTATATTAGCGATGTGTGAGTTGTGCAGTAGCGTTGTGTATTTTAGGGGTTGGTTGAGATGTGTGAAGTAGAAGGCGTGGAGTTATATTGGACGTGGATTAGTATGTGTAATCAAATGGTGACGAGTGAAATTAGGGAATAATTTCACGCGCGTTTTGTCCAAATCCTTATAATTTCCCGAGCCTTTAGGCGAGGGAAATTATTAGGATTTGGACAAAACGCAAGTGAAATTATTCCCTAATTTCACGAGTATACCATTTGATTACCTATTAATATCATGGGTGACGAATTACGTTAGCAATCGAGGATTTTTGATTTGTTTATCATTGATCGTATCGATCGATCGTGAACTCCACTCTCTCAAACGTTTAGAGCTGAAATTTGGCTTAAGTTTTCGGAATTTTTCGACAACATACCTCTAAGAATCCTTCTTGATGTGCTCTTTCGTGTGTTCAGGTTTTCTAAAGCGTCTTTTTATGCCCTGACATCTTCATTCACGACATTTTAAAACTTCGTCGCCATCTTGAAACGGAGACGTACGGCAGGTTGCCATGGCAATTTTGTAATTTCACATGTGAAATTACAATTAACGCTGAAATTTCGCGCCAAAATTAAGGAGTAATTCGTCACCTATGATATAAGTAAGATAATGGCTGTAGTTTGTTAATCAGTGAAACTGGTGTCTCACAGAATTTGATATTTTTGGAAGGTAAAAGTGATTTTAGGTGTTGCAGTGAGGTAGTTGTGGGAGTGCTAATTTGGTTATGAAGGGATAGTGTAGTTACAGTCTGTAGAAATGAAGTGGCAGTTGTCAAAGCAATAGTCGAAAACATACTTGTGGGTATTTCAAATGTTGTTAGGCTTTTTCTTTATGATTGTCCTTCGGCTATTTTTGATAATACATGTATGGAGAGAACGTGGATAAGGGAAAGTTCATTTAATTTGGGGAAGGGGGCATGAAGATGTTTGGGGTGGGCTAAAATTTTGGGTGTGTGGGTTTGGGGAGCTTGAAAAATCGGTGAGGTCAACGGGGGAGGCGTAAAATCTGGAAATAAAACTAAGGGCCTGATTACATGAGCCGGGCTGGCTCGCTTTGCAGATATTATCCCCTCGTTGCTGTAACATGTTCACCGCATTTTAATTCCTTCGTCCCCGCACTGTTGGGAATTCTGTTTCTTTGTTGCAAGGATTTTGAGATCTTTAAAGTGCGATCAAGTACCCTGCTAGCAGAGCTTTCTTTCTGGCATGCTTTTTAACTTGTACGAGACGTTCGCGTGGGAGACATTCGCGTCGTTTGGCTTGTTTACGTTCGCAGGTATTGCGTGCCTATTGCAACTTTGAATCAAAACAAGCGATCTGGATTACTCTATTTGGACGACGCCCAAATAATAATAGCAACTTGAACGTACAAAGACCTCTTTAGTTTTGTAACCAGTGTCTTAAGTAAAGAAGCAGTATTTTATTACACTTGAAAACCCAAGTCGTCAGAATTGAATACCGAAGTAGAATCGCACGTGACAACCATCTACAACACTGATGAAAATCGTGACATTTCTTAGCTATTCGGTATTCGACGAGGCGCATTATTTTAGGAAACCGTAAAGAAACATCGAAACCTTCGAGTCTTTCCTCTAAGCAACGTTTGGTGAGTTGATATTCATGGTACTTTAACCATTTGTTTATTCTGCACCAGACGTCCAAAGGAAAGACAAAGAAAAGCTAGTGAATCTATAGTATGAGGATTAGTCTAAAGTTAGGATTAAAAGATTAAAAGAGTAATTTCTTGGTACGGTTGGACTGAAGCATTCAAAATAGCTCACGTACGTTGAACATGCTTATGTTTTTTCTTTTGTTCCGGAAATAACGCACCTGTACAAATAAGTGTCATATGGTAAACTATTTTGATTTGAAGATAAAAGGCAGAAAATTGACTCTTTCCTTATGTTATAATTATTATGTTATAATTTGTTTCATTATTCATTTTGCTTTCACTGTACAAAAAATGGTCAGTACCAGCCTCCGCCGCAGCCTTCACTGTTCTCAGACTCCTCACGGTCCGTGTAACCATTACAACAGGAGTTGCTTGCGGAGGAGGCTAGGTCAGTACATGTTTGACAGGCTTCTACGTTGTACTTTGTAATATTGCAGGTTACAGGTTTTTACCAGTATGCAATATAAAACTTAAACAACATCAAAAGGGTAAATGATTAGTTACAATTGTTGGCTTCACACTAGAAGTTTAGTTTTAAGTAAGCATTTGATTCAAGTACACTTGGAAATCTTAATGTCACACTGTAGAAAACATGGCTTCACACTAGTTGACAAAGTCTATTACTTAAAGTGAAAGCTGTCAA
Source organism: Porites divaricata (assembly GCA_038088405.1). Lineage (NCBI taxonomy): Eukaryota > Metazoa > Cnidaria > Anthozoa > Scleractinia > Poritidae > Porites > Porites divaricata. Next base: position 5,407,527 of record JBBMOI010000015.1, on the reverse strand, counting down.
TCTCTCCGTTCATTCGAATCTTGGAACCGCTGCATGTGCACATCGTTCCATTATTTATTGGTCAAGTATGTTCTTAAGTGTGGTGCAGACAATACTTGGGAGCCAACTTCGGCTTCTTTGAACTACCAACGTTTCCATGGTCACCAAGTAAAGCTGAAGTGGTTTACATTTTACCTCTTCACACTCAAAGTAAGTTCCAAGTACACTTACATTATACCTGGAGGGTCTAGTGTGCAGTCAACAAATGAGCCCAGCCCTTTAAACACAATGGACTTACCAATTTGATCAGGCGAGGGAATTAAACAAAAGAATACCAGAATACCAAATGCAAATAACACCCCAGCAGGTACAAGCATGGCATACTGCAATAACAAAATGTATGCACAATACCAGGCATTAATAACAATTATAAGGAACTATGATTGGAGGGCTCATTCTTTATATTAGTGTTTTTTGAAGGTTACAAAATTTCATGAAACTTTTTACCGACCTCAAAAGTAAGTAAATAGGGCTGCGCTGACTGTTGGATTTAGAAACGAGATGCGATAAATTATATGCTATAGGTTATACATAATGAGAGGCACACATACTGGTGAGACAAATGGGGCACTTGAGAAAGTCTTAACTGATCTTTAACCTGGCATTATGTAAATAAAACATACCGTTGAGATGGAAATGCAAGTGAAATGTAACATCTTAAAAATTTTCAAGGTCGCAAACAGCAATCGAGAAGGGACGACAGGATAGAAGGGGGGGTGGTTAGCGGCTGGCAGGGAGGGAAAGGAAGTGCTTGCTGTTGACCGCAGACATTTTCCAGAATGGCCTAAAACTGTTTTGCTCCGACGGGACGTTAACTGTCATATAATAACCAATCATTATAATCTATAACTTACGGCAACAAACAAAGAAAACTTGAAAGAAAACGCAAGAAATCTTTTAGCTTTAGTAAAAAAATTTTAGCCCCCAAGAAAGGTTTTAAGTGTTTGTTTCAACTAAACGAAAATCAAAATAGCAAGTTTCCCCCAATTATGCCTAAGTCTTCCAACATGCCAGGAAAGACAGTGTCGGGGGTCGCGCTAGCCATTTTTTTGAAAAAAAAAATTGGTAAAAAAGGTAAAAAAATCCATGCGGAAGGAAAATCACCAGTTGCAAGAAATTAATCACCACCTCTCTATGGAGAAAAAGGAAATGGACTACACCGTTTAAGGTTAGGTTTTTCATCAATCATCCGTTCAGCTCCGTCTACGCGTGAGAAGTTTCCAAATTTAGGGTTTGCCATGCACCTTCCGAATTGTCTCATGCATTCACAACCTAGAATGTACGCCAACGACAATCGTATCACATACGCGGACAATGATGTTGAAGAAATAGATTGTTGTGTTAACATAGATTTAGATAGAATTCGTATATGGCTTGCAGCGAACAAACTTACACAAAACACGACTAAGACAGAATTTTTATTAATTGGGTCTAGGCAAAGACTGTCAACACTAAAAAGGAATCCCATAATAGGCCCTTTGCAGGTAGCCATTCACGTGGTACAAAACCGCCGTACTGGTGAGCAAAAGTCGCACTGGGACAAGACAAACAAAAGGCATACATAATTTTAAATGGTAATTTCCTTTGTTTGTCTTGTCCCAGTGCGACTTTTGCTCCCCAGTACGGCGGTTTTGTACCACGTGAATGGCTACCTGCAAAGGGCCTATTGAAATTAACCAGTTTCCGATAAAACAAGTGTTTACACTCAAATTCCTTACGTATTCACATCGATGGAAATCTTTCTTGGGAGTGTCATATTAATGAAATCTCTAAGAAGATTACTTCTGCCATAAGTGCGATTAAACGTATTAGATATTCTCTCCCTTTTGAGATTCTACTTAACGTATACAATTCACTGGTACAGCCACACTTTGATCACTGTAATGTAGTATGGAGAAAAATGTTCTAAGAACCCATCTTCTAAATTGCAGAAATTGCAAAATAGCGCCGCTCGCGTTCTGACTTTCTCTAATTGTGACTGCAGTACTAGCGAATTGTTTCAAAATTTAAAGTGGTTGAAACTTAATGTCCGTCAGCGCATACTTAGTAAAGCAAAAAATGATGCATAGCATTGTAAATAACACAGCTCCAGAATATCTCACTTCGCGTTTTGTTGGTCACTGCGATTTAACTAGTCATAATCTTAGAGAGAATGAATACAAGCTCGCTGTCCACAACCACGCACTGAATTTTATAAAAGAAGTCCTTCTTATAGCGGAAGTGTGTTATGTGCTTGCCTCTGGAGGTGCGGCAATTGTCATCCCCTAATGTATTTAAGGGAAACTTAAGGGACCTTAATTTCGATTGTGAAATAATTTAAATTAGCGATATGTTATTTTTACACACGGCCTTCTTGAAAAGCAGGAGTTTTCTTTTCATCTTTTGGTTTTCTACACTTGAATGTAAATGTACCTGAAGGAAATACCGTGTATAAATAAATAACATACCATACTTAAGCACTACAGGTTCGCACATTACTTGGGAACAAAATAATCATCAAGCACCTGAAGGGTTGTTTCAAAACTTCACCGGTTAATGTGAAATAAAGTTCTTTAACGTCCATGCCAAGAACATGCAGCAGTAGAGCTCGCTTTTGCGCGTCGTTCGAAACATCTTTTCCTGTCACATACAAATTAAACGCTCGCTTCCACCTCTTCCACGGCTGACTTAAATTGTTTGCCTCTCCCTTAGGAGTAACTGGTTCCAATCCACTGACATCTAATACCCGAAGGTATTCCAGAACCACAAATAGCACCGCTTGTCGCGTCAGTTTCGCCTAATCCACCGCGCCCCGGCATCGCAAAAATTAATCCTTGACGAAATCCTCTGCGAAAGTTTTCACGAAACTCTTGAAACCCTCGAGGAAATCCTCGAAATCCTAGTCGCCAATGTAGTACACCGCGGTGTGGTTAAAACACAGTTTATTCCAGTCCATTACACTGTCATACTAAACCGAAAACTGACAGAAGAAATTACACGCCATATATAAACATGTAAATTCTGTAGGTCTCGAGTATATTATATCACATACATTCATTCGCACGCGAGCATCCTATATACTACAGTCAGCCTAATACCTTTCCTGTAAAAATCAACCCATCTCCTGTACTCAACACCTTTTACCATGAGCACCCTGTCCAGCAAACTCTCAATACTGGTGCCACATCTAACTTGGCTCCTGCCTCGGCCGCAATGCTGTATGGTTTTCCTATCTCCCCTGCCCATCAGATGGCACGTCAGGATAATGGAATCACTTCCATAGACGTGATTGGTGAGGTGCACTGTATTTTCAGCCATGGAGATCGAATATTCGAGCTAGAAGCCATGGTTGTTTGCTAACTCGATGTTGATATTTTAGCGGGTAATCCTTTCATGGTTCCAAAAAGACACAAGTCCACAGCCCTATACCTGGAATTTGACGATGTGTTTAACCCCGCCATTCAAAATACAATGGTGCCAGTGGTCTTATTGAAGCTGTCGTGAATATTGGTCCCACAGTCCCTCCTCACCTCAAAGGCAGACGCCCACAGTACAACAGAAGCACCTTACAGGAGCTGCAAGACTATTTCAATGAGCTTAAGGCTACTGGTGTGTTTGCTGAACTCGAGCAGTTGAATGTACAGGTTTAATACCTCAACACCTCATTGCTTGCCGATATTCTTCACAATTATAGGCGCGTTCTCTCTCTTCTCCGTAGCAACCTTCGCGTGTTGGGATGGGTGTGGTCAAATGGCACCCTTCAGGCTAGTTCACTGTTCAAGCCTTGAGCTTCATTGTCGGAGCTTACAAGGTGCTCAGCTGCTTACTCCCTAGGTACACTTAGCAGTTGGATCCTCTCAATCAGGCCAACGCCGGAAATAAATCAAGAGAAAGACACATGGTTTGAAAAACTACTCCGGCGTGGCTTTCAAGTCAGCCCAACGTGCCTTAGGAGGCAACAAAATTCCTCAGACAGGTGATGCTTTGTGGATCGCGATTGATTGATGGCTCTGTGAAAAACAGAGGGCATCGCAGCAACACTATACGCGCACGGGAATGACCCCTTACTCTTGGCTGGGTTCTTCAATGCAACTGCGCAAATATCCAGTGACCTGGCTACCATGCGAGATTGAAGCCCTGCCTATAGCTGCTGCAATAAACCACTTTGCTATAAAAAACATCCAGTCTCCACATACAACCGAAGTTCTTACCGATAGTAGGCCTTGTCTCCAAGCCTACGAGAAGCTCAAGGGACGGGAGTTTTCCACTGGTTCCAGAGTCACTACCTTCTTGTTAACAGCCAGCCGCTATTTTTTTAAGTTCGCCACATTGCTGGGGTTGAGACTCTTCCTTCTGACTTTGCAAGCAGAACCTCGAATCCAGTAGCCAAATATGCAACTTTATTGCAGACTTGGAACATTCTGTAGTGTGCAGCATTTCCGTGAGTGATGTCCTCGAAGGCTTCGTATACCCTCCACCAGCCATGCTGTATGGCAAGCTACACAACTAGAGTGGTGCACCTCAGGCGAACCCATTCCCACCTAAGCCAGCGTACCAGACCGTTAAAAAGGCCACAAGAATCGTAGACATTAAATACTGCGTTCAGGTTGCAGTTTACTCCTTACTGGCGACATAACTTTGGCTTTATTGCACGTACGAAAAAGCCACAAAGTGAATGGCAGAAAGAACATATCTGACATTAAACTAGACCTAAAGTATGTTTTGTTGACATAGCCGCTTTCACATTAACAGAATAACGGTTACATTAAATCTACAAATTGGGAGTTTTCCAAAATCTAGCAATAATCACTCTCGACTGTTAAAATCCTCTAATGTCCGTATAGTTTAGACCGTTGGCTTTAACGCTTTGGCGAGGTTTGAAAAAAATTATGAGCGTTTTAACAATATATTAAAATAATATTCTAACAATTTTGCATCTCAAAAATGTCTTTTTCTCTTTTGTTTTTTAATTATCAAAAAATGATGATTTACAGGGCTTACAACATGTTTATATTTGTGGGCCCAGTTGGCGCTGCAAATAATAATTTTTTGATGATTAAAAACTATGCAACAATCGCCCGAGTATATTATATGAATTAAAAAAAATTTAGACAACTAAGTGCTTTAGCCTCTCAAGGCGATCTATGCACGTTCCATGCGTAATGCAAATTTTAACAGAATCTAAAGGGTTGTTTACATGAGAAAACTCACACCGGCGCGAGTTTCATACCCACATGACTTTTTGATTTCATATCGCGTTTACATGATGACTGGGTTATTTCACATCTCGTTATTTGAAGGTACACTTCATGTTGATAAAATGCACGTATGATTCAAAATCGCGAACAATACGCATGCGCTACCCGTTCCAGTCTACCGGCAGACCGATTTCACACCGAAACAGGTGGTCGTTTCGTGTTTACATGATACCGTTGCGAGATTTCGTCCCGGAGTGAAATTCTCGCCCCGGTGCGACAACCGGAGTGAACTCACGCCGGGGCGACTCGCGCCGGCATGACTTTTTGTGGTGGTATCATGTAAACAAATGTAGAGCCATGAAAGGGAAGCGGAGTGAACTCGCCGCGGCGCGAAAGTCGCCCCGGTGTCATGTAAACACCCCCTAAGAATCTCGGCTAGTATAATAGCAACACCAGCTATCCATTGGTTAGAGGGACTGCAAAAAGTTATATTCGGAGCAGTGACCTGGGTAAACAAAAGCACGCGGCCAATTCATTGTGCTCCTTTTTTTGTTATATAATAGTGGGAATAGTTTTCAGGGCCCAGCTGTTCGTTAGGTGGATAAAATTAAATTCTTGTCAAGTTTGTCAAAAGAAAAATGGCTTCTGCATTGCTTCATTGGATCAATGACCACAGATTACAAGGTTTACTGTCATGTACTGACGAGAGATCCGAGAACGCACCCGGACAACATGACAGTTCACTACAAACACGTTTTATTGAATCTTTGCGTGCGCATTTAATTACTATGTATGATAAATGCACAGGGAGACCACAACATTTCCTCCACACCAAAATGATCCGTCCCTAGTTTGTAACTGAGCCTAAGATACAATCTCAAGGAAACAACTAAATTGACCAACAGTGTCCAGTAACCTACAGTTTCTGAGAAAAACAGAAAAATCAGTTCAGAGATCGAGTCTCTGTGGTGCCCTACGCACTCTCTCAACCTCGTTCCCAGGTTCTCTCTCCTACCCGTCGAGAGACCCTGGTTGGGTCTGGTCACGTGCCTCCTAGAATCTGGGAGATTACAAACAAACAACTTGGGGGAGGGGCGGATAAGTGTGAGATTTGTCTCTACAAAGCGTAGACCGTCGAGATCAGTGGAAACTCCGTATCCGACTTTGTCTGAATGGTCCTGCTTTTTATAGTTCCCGGACTAGTCAAGACAAAACCTCGAACGCCGAATCCTTTGACAGCGAAAGCGTAACTTCCTGCAGAATATCTGGATGTTTATCGGTTGTTGCAAGGGAAATCACGGATTCACCACTTGTGGTCCTTGTGCAGTTAAAAATATTTTAGGCGGTTGTATTCATACCGAAACGCAGTGGGTTTAAATTGCCATTTCTATGTTATGGAGGCCACCTTTAGAAAGCAAACGTATGTATTTTCAAGACTATGATTATGCAGTTCGAAGTGGGGCCGAAAAGATGTATCAAGCGTTGCCGTCCTCACCGACCTCGAAAATATTAAAATCAAACAGAAGCAACAGGAAGAGAGAATACGCCGCTCGGACTCAGTTTGATTGTTCAAATGAAAAGAGGTAAACAGAATCTTACAAGAGTATATTTTTATCCAACGGCTCTGTGTTGTATTTTTGTCGTCGTTTAAAATCAACAGAATAGCCGGATAAGTTTCTTTGTTAAAAAATATGGCTTGCACGACTGCCAACCGTTTATTGTTCTTTGTTTAATTTTCTAGAGGGTTAGGTATATGCTTTAGAGGATTAAAAAAAATCACTGAGCTACATTTGTCTTTTTAATAAAGCTTTCATTTAGACCATATACAAGAAATCCTTTCGCTTTGGAAGGTTATCACTGAGTTATGTTGTCTGTTTTGTCTCTGTTTATACTATTTCCTGTTGTCTTCAGTGTCGCGTTTTGGTCACCTTTGCTTATGCACGTACTATATTATATTTTTGCTACCTCTGTTTACCACTAAAAGTGATACGTTTTTTCTGTTGCCGCATTTTAAAAGGTTAGGGGTAGGAGAAAGCTGACATTTCAGACTACAGCTTTCCGTTGAGTCATTAGAGCTAAAATATTATTTTGACCGTGAATGTAAAATGAATCCTCTGCTCTCAACGTAACTGCTTTGTTTTGTCACCGCTAATGGTTTAGGTCTTGCATGTACTGATTCGGGCCGATTACCAGCCCCGCTGTCACCGACAAACATTGATTCTTTCAATGCAAGTTCAACGAACAAGGATTTTCCCTTCAATGCGGATAAACACGCGCTTGTGTCTTACTCAGGGTCGTAGATTTTAGTATCTAATTGCTGCCATCGGTTTAACTGCGATAACACGAGTTTTTTTATTTCTCCGCTGGTAATTCGCTTGTTTATCTGGTGATAGCTCTGTTTAGGCAGAAATTTCCCGAATTTCAGTTATAGTTGGGAGGCTTAGCAAACCTGTCTTGCCCTTTCGATCATTGCGTGAACGGTGAAAACGAACCAGACAAAAAAATTGAGAGACAAAGGACTCCTCCCTCGGAATTAATTTTGTTCTGGGACCACGTGACCAGACCCAACCAGGGTCTCTCTCTCTCTCTCGCTCCGTAGGGACGGGTAGGAGAGAACCCTGGGAACGAGGTTGCGCACTCTCTGAGGGTACCGCCGCTCACGGACCGTAGGACTGACTGGAGTCGCTTCAGGAGAGTCGGGAGCTATAGGTGTGGGAACAGGAACCACCTCCGGTTGATGTGCCACAGGAATCTCTGGAACTGTACCACCCACATTGGCTGGAGCACTCAGTTGGATTGGTGCTGGTGGTGTGCTGGCTTTGATAATGGAACGTAAAGCCTGATTGAAGGTTTTTACTGCCCTCTACGCAAGCAGACCATCCTTTCACGATAGACTCGTGCACCCTTGCCAGGACTGGGTCATGACGTGTTTCTCTAGCAACTGCTCCACTAGTTACAGGTAGTGGCACAAACTGGGTTGCGTGGAACACCTCTGACGAATCCACTCCCATCTCTTCAAGCTCTTTCTGCTGGAGGGGGAGCCGAGACAGTCCATCAACATTGCAGTGCTCAGTCGAGCTCTTATACTCTATCTTGTAATCGAAACCAGCCACGAACAATGCATATCGCTGGAGTCTCACAGCGGTCATGGCAGGAATTCCCTTCTCTAAGTGGAAAATGACAGTGAGGAGCTTGTGGTCTGTAATGAGCGTAAACCGCCTAGAGGTATACATGGAACCGTTTCACCCCCCACACATTGGACAAAGCCTCCTTGTCAATCTGTGCATACTTGCATTCTGTCTTGGTCAACGATCGGGATGCAAAAGCTACCGGCCTTTCGCTGCCATCAGGCATGACGGGTGAAAGAACCGCACCGATGCCAGTTGGTGAAGCATCACATGCAAGCCTAACTGGTAATGCTGGATCAAAATGCCTTAGCCCCTGTTCAGATGTAATCATGCTCTTAGCCTCGGTGAAGGCTTGTTCGCACTCTTCAGTCCACTGCCACTCGCTGTTTCGCTCAAACAACTAGTGAAGTGGGTGGAGAACTGTGGACGCATTAGGCAAGAAGTGGTTGTAATAGTCAACGAGTCTCTAACCGTGTCAATTCTGCTTCTATCTTGAGGAGAAGTGCATGTGGAACTTGACGTGGTTTATGAAAGCTACACTGTAGGCTGGCAGCTCTCCTCGACCTTCAAATCAGCCTTGTGGCCTTTAAGTGTGCCCGCACCCTCAGAAAATACAGACTTGTACTGCTGCAAATGAGCGAAGCTGTGACACATTCTCAGGTCCAGGCCCGCTAACTACTGCCTCAATCTTCTCTTGTGTCTTGCGGAGACCTTCTCTGTCGATCTCATGCCCACAGAACTGGACTCTATCCCTGAAAAACTCACACTTCTCCTTGTTGGCCTTCAGACCCGTGTCTTGCAGTCGATTGACCACGCTCTATATGTTCTCCAAATGCTCTTCATCGGTGTTGCCCGAAACGATCATGTCATCGAGGATACACTGGGTGCCAGGTATTCCCTGTAATACCTGGTCTAAGGCACGTTGCCAAATCGCTGGACACGAAGAAATACCAAAAACTAAGTGATGTATTGGAAGAGGCCCTTCTAAGTATTGATCGTAAGGAATTTCTTGGAATCCTCTGTCACTTCCATCTGGTGATAAGCTTGGCGCAGGTCAAGTTTGCCAAAATGCTTACCCCCAGCCAAGTTCGTTAAAATATCCTCTATGGGCGGCAGAGGATACTGTTCTGCAAGAAGTACCGGACTGACTGAGACCTTGAAATTGCCACACACACGCACTGATCCGTTCCGCTTAACTACTGGGACAACTGGGGTAGCCCATTCACTGTATTCTACCTTAGAAAGAATACGGTCCTTCTCTAACCGTGTCAATTCTGCTTCTATCTTGAGGAGAAGTGCATGTGGAACTTGACGTGGTTTATGAAAGCTACACTGTAGGCTGGCAGCTCTCCTCGACCTTCAAATCAGCCTTGTGGCCTTTAAGTGTGCCCGCACCCTCAGAAAATACAGACTTGTACTGCTGCAACAACTAATAATAATAAAAGCTTTATTTAAAACTGAAAGACCGATCAGCGAAGTCCGGGAGGAAGACGCTGGTATAAACCGATGATCAGTATCAATAAATTACATGACAGGCCATCTGATATTACGCGATGGTGCGATTTCGCACAATTGACCTCAAATCGCATCCGATCGCACAATTTGAGGAAAATCGCACAATTCGTAAAAAAATGCTAAATTCAAGAAAAAAAAAAACCCAATGAATTCTAACTTTAATTCAACATTTTCCAAATCTTAATGTTATTTAATTAAGGTGATTTGCCACAAAAGAAAGCCTTGCACGACATCTGAATATCTGGGCAGCCATGTTGATTTTAGAGACACGCAGTGTGGTCAGCGGTGTAACGGCGTCATGTAATATTAAACAAGTGTCCTTTTTCTTTTCCGGGTAAAAATTATCAGACAAATTTAACTATTTTGTTTTAAATTTAATAAATAGATGTTTTATTATTCCTTTACATTCAAATTGCCTGTTAAACAACATTAAAGTGGTTTCTGCTTTGAAACCTGGTAAAACAATGTAAATTAGCCTGAAAAAAATCGCATAATTTATCGCATAATAGTCCTATCTTATCGCACAATCTAACCTGAAAATATCGCACAATTTCTGATTTTTAATCGCACTCTATCAGATGGCCTGACATGATAAAAAAAACGAAAAAAAGTCTAAACACTACATTTATGATCAGTCTTATCTAAATAAGTAAAAAATTTAAAAAGCTTAGTCTTAAAAATTTTCAGATTACTGCAGTTTTGATGGTCTGTTGGGAGGTCATTCCATTCCTTGGCAGCAGTGTACATGAATGTGGACTGGCCCATAGCAGTTTTAGCTCTAGGAAGATGAAGTTCTCTGTTGTCTCTCAAGACCTTACCACGAAGGTCGGATCGTAATCATTGCTGTCCCCGTCATCACGGTCCACATAATTTACTGGGGGGGTTGGGCAGCTTGTGTCTTTCTTTTCTTGGATTTACAAGCCCTCACAATATGGCCGGTATTGTTACAGTGACGATATTTTTTCCTTTTTGAACGGACAACTTTTATGATCATGATTTCCCAAACAGCGGTAGCAACTTTGATCACCCGGCTCTTTGGGGGATGGGAAACCCTTTTTCTCTGAAGGCTTAGCTTATTTCTTAGGTTTAGGCGTCTTGCTTGACCTTGACTTGGATAACAAATCGACTGGGTTTGACTCTTTACCGCCCTGGAGAGCTTCAACATCCTTGTAAGATTGGTCAATAGCGACGCACTTCGCTATTTGATGATGTCAGTTCCTCGAGTTTGAGCTCCAAGAGCTCTGACATCATTCTGTTATCTCGAATACCCGAAAGCAATGTATTCTCTGAGCCTTTCCAAACGCATGGCATCACTAAACTTGCAATCCGTAGCTAGATGCTTTAAACCAGCAACATATTGACTCACCGTTTTTCCTGCGTTACGCGCTCGGTTGTCAAACTCATACCTGGCGACTAAGGCAGTTTTCTGTGGCTTCAATTGCTTTTCGATCCCTGTACGATCGTGTCGTAAGTGAGAGAATCTTCTCTTAACAATATCGGAGCAATCAAGTCCTTCGCCAGTTGGTACGTTTTAGTGGGAAGATTAGTTAACAGGACGGCTTTCTTCTGTTTCGAGTCGGTCATTCCACTGGCCACGAAAAAGAATTCTAGCGCTGTTCTGCATACGCCTCGAAGTCAGCTCCCACTGCGAACTTCTGAACTTTCCCGATGTTACGAACCGGATTTGGTGCCCCATCAGACTCGTTTGGTATCTTGAAACGTCGTGTGGATCTTGTTAAGGAATGTCTTCACTTTTTCGCAGTAAAATATTCCTTAAGATCCCATCCTCGTCGCCAAAATTGTCATGTACTGACGAGATCCGAGAACGCACCGGAAAACATGGCGGTTCAATACAAACACGTTTTAAGAATCTATGCGTACGCATGTAATTACCATATATGGTAAACACACAGGGCAGCCATAACATTTATAAAAAGGAATCTTACATTAACTTACTTTTTGTACAAATTAAAACACCACCTTACCATCACAAAGGGGAAACCAGTTAACATTAATAAAGCAGCTACTAGCAGAGGAGTAAAGATTAGATTGTCCACTTTTACTAACCTCATACCCATAATCTAAAACAGCAGCAGCCTAAAGGAGAGATCGGTAAGGTAAAAACAAATTTATTTAATATGATAATTACTATATACATGCATATCTTATGCGGTTCCTGGCAGAGGCTGTAAGCAGCTCCTCTTATTATAAAGCTATCATTCACATATCCAAAAGAGTTTTGAGGCAACATTTTGATTCCAATTTTGATTCATTTATGTCCATACTAAGCAACTGCAGCCAAATAATCAAAGAGGCTATCACTAAATGACACATTGACAAATATTGGGTACCGCAGACATACTAGCTGCACTTGCACAAAGTCCGAACCGTTGTCTAAATTTGTACGTCTCTTTTCTAGCATAGCATAATCACGGCACTTAATTTTTTTTCGGGGGGGGGGGGGGGGGGGAACCTTTTTTTACGATTAAAGAGGCTGCCGTTTCTCGCCAGGCAATTTTAACATTGTGTTCCATCTGTGTTTCTCTGAGGAGAAATTTTAAAGGAGTTCCTTTTTCCTTTCATTAATGTTCTTTACAATTTGTGAATTAAGGGGAAAATGAAACTAAAATATTGCAAACATAAGAATGTACAAACTTTGACAGGGACATGGTAATAACTAGAAAAACATACTGCACATAGCTTACTTGCAATGCTCCTAGAATATTTCCCACAGAGGCATTAGCACTCCACAATCCAAACACGATTCCTCGGCTAGAAATACAATATCAACAATGATAGCCTGAGCTTTTTAGACATTTCATGTCTCAGGTATAGCTGTACGATCGCGAGTTCTCGAGACAAACCCCCACCTTTCCCCCTCGCCCTCACTCTAGAAACAATAATCTTCTAATAAGTTACATAAGAAATACATGTAACATGAAAAATTGATATTTAGTGTATTGAATAGTGATATTTAGTGCTGGTTCGCAGATTGTCCGGCCCCACGATTGACACACGATACTTTGTATTGTATTAGTATGCCACCTCAAGACCCTGCCCTTAAAGAGACAGATAAAAGAGAAAGGAAAAGAGACAGTTGCAAACTTAGGCATTATTTTGTTGTGTTTACTTATTGTATCGATTAGTGAGCTGTGCGCACCTACAATTGGCGACAAAATTAGTTGAGACACTTCGCCCTAAAGGGGCTTTCTGACGCTTTACTGACTTCCAGAGGGGAAAATACAGCTTTTCCTCCCCCCCCCCATACCCTCCATGCCATGTTGTGCCGCTCTTCGAGCTGCGTATAGAAAACAACAAACACCCTGGATTCTTTTGTTCTCTGTAGTTAACCTATTTGATGATGATAACCACCATAACACCGGCTGAAAACGATGATTTGGAAGCGTCCCACACCATTTTACAAATTGTCCATCTTTTGGGTAAAAATTTCTTTTAATTAGTATTTCATCGTAGCAGCTGCAAATTGCCGCTCTGATGACAAGCACCATAAGACCAGCTAAAAATGATAATTTGGAGGCGTGTGACAGGATTTTGCAGAATAGCCATCCTTTGGGTCGTAATGGGGTTAAGTAAGGATTTCAACGTAAAAGGTCCAAAATGTCGTTCTGATGATGACCACCATCAGACTTCCTGAAAACAACGATTCAGAAGCGTGTAAAAATTGGCCATCTTTTGGTTCCTAATGGCGTTAAGTGAGGATTTCTCCGTAAGAGCTCCAAACTATTGCCCTAACAATAAGCACCATAAAACCAGCTGAACTTGACACGATGATTCAGAGGCGTGTGACAGTATGTTGCTATTTGGCCATATTTTGGGTAGGAGCCCCAAAATGTCGCCCTGATGAGAAGCACCTTAACCCCAGCTGAAAACGATGATTTAGAGGCGTCTCGCATCATTTTGCAAATAGTCTCAACAATTTTGTCGCCGACTGTCTGAATTGCAAAGTGGCCATACATCCCAAAGAAAACTAACTCAACGTATTTCTTCGCACTGGCATGTAAAACCCTTGGTGGCTTTTTATTTGTTATGGTTGACGTAATCATGCCTAGTTTAGAACAATTAGAATAAGACGATTTCGTTATTTTCAGTACGTGACAATTCGTGTCAAGCTTAACAAGCATGTGGCGCGTCGCCCTTGATTTAGTATTCTTTCCTTTATCGAAACAAGGAACAAAGTTGAAAGGACAGAAAACAAAATAGTTTTCTAGGCAACAAAGCAGTTATAATTGCTAAAATTGCTGTTAAGTAGAAATGTCCACGAGTAACCAGGATGAGTAAAAATAAAATAATTAGATTATCTTTCAGAACAAAGTTGGTTACTCGTAGTTACTCGTGGCCAGTCTCCTCGTAACTTCATAGGTTCTATTTAAAAGTACATTCCTTAAAGACTCATATAAGTATATGGGCAAATAATCTACTGCTCAACTGAGCGATACTATGCAGCTTTGATGTGCGTAAGAAGTCGGAGCATTTTTCCTGAAAAGTCTCCAGCGCATAGCAATCATAGTTATTTTATCATCGATCACACCCTCATTGAATAGCCAAACTTCAAATAAACACTTCGAACTTACTAGGGAGATATTCACAGACAATATATTATCTGTCATCGATTCCTGACGACCACGCCTAGATACCAGAGGAAAATCAGTTGTTCGGTACGAAGGGTATGCTGCGTCATAACTAGAAAACACTACCCAGTATAACGATTGGCAAAACAAATTTTCCCTCGAAAAACACAGCAACGTGATTGTATGGGTATCCTATCTAACTTGTTAAAAACGACCCGGTGAATATAGTAATCTCAACTACTTATCGTCTCTCAACCCGTGTTAATAGGGCAACAGCGCGTAGATTTCGATTCAGACAATCAGCGACAAAATAGTTGAGACATCTGTTTCTGATGCCTTACTGACTTCCAGAGGGGAAAATTTAGTTTTTCCTCCCCCATACCCTCCATGCTTATGCCGCTGTTCAAGCTACCTATAGAAATCAACAAACACCCCAACTTTGAAGGAAGGGGAAGGGGCAAAGTTGTGGATTCTTTTGTTCTCTGTAGCTACCCTATTTGAGTCCAATATCTAAACAATTTTGTCGCCGACTGTAGGCAACAGTTTCTGTCTTTACCAGACCACTTTTGCTCCGGGGACGTTCTTTCTTTTTTTTTCAGATCGTGTGCTGGTGTTTCTACTCGCTCTGTTCACTGGGAGTGGCGCAACTGCTATGGAGGTTAAGGCTTTTTCTACCCACCAGCTGTGTGGAAAACGTATATTTCAATTTTTCGTGTTATTAAATCTCTGACTAGTTGTAGAATACCTTGATTTCCCAAACCAGTTTCCCATGACTGCCACTACACAAGGCCAACCAGTAGATTGAAACAAACCTGAAAATAACACGAAATAAAGATTATTCTCACCTTAAATATGCTGCAAACTTTAAAAATAAAAGTACACATGCACCTCCCTCACGGCAGAATCCCCTGAGAGAACAGTACGTTTTTCAATGTTTACACAATCAAAGTATATGTGATCAGTGATGTATCTGAACAATCAAACTTATGTTACCTTTACAGTCAATACAATAAAGAGAGGATTTAGTTACCATTTAGTGCCATAAACACTCCATAATACCAAATGTTATAAACTCCAATCCATTTGCTGACAGTTCCAAACATAAATACCTAACAAATATTGAACACAGTATTCAGACAAAGTACGATGTATAATGCAGCTACATCGACGTTGTAAGATTTCTTGATTTTTTTATTATTTTTCTGCCTTTAATAATATGGGATGGGTCATTTGATATAAAAATATTATAATCTAAGGGGGAGGTGAAATCCATTCTAAGTTTAAACCAATCATCAAACAATCACTAACAAGACGCTACTGAGCGTACACTTTGGCGTCGTGGTTGTGGAACTGATTAAGTATAAATGCGGAGGAATAGTAAGAAATGAAATATGATAAGAGTAAGGTGTTAATTTGTGAAATTTTGGAATTTGTCAGGATGCTCTGAAAAGAGCCATATCCAAGAGGCCTACTTGCCAAAAACTAGCATTTCGGGACAAATCGTCTTTGCGATAGTAGCCCAGTTATGCTCTGATGACTCCATACAAATCCTTCTAAATTTGACTTGGGTCTAAACGTTTAGACCTAAGTCAAATATGAGGTTACTGGCGGTGAATAACAAGTCTAACAAAACAAACAGTGAAAAAAGAATTCTCTATTTTTCTTAGTCACATCAGGCTTCAAAAACGGCACAGCAGTCTCATGTACTGATTAAAGATATGTAAGGCATGGGTAAGGAGTCAACTACGTTGAGCATGGAATTGGCTGAAACTCAATATTACGAGTTCGAATGTTTTGAGGATAATTATTCACTGACTATCAGCCCGCAGGGATGTCGGATTAACCCAAGGAAGTTTAATACCAGAGGAACATAGCCTTTACAGAGCTTTAAAACACAGCATCCGCCAACACAAGCTTAACTTGAACTTAAGTAAAACTAAACAGCCCCTGCCAATAATAATAAACTCTCACTTAAACTTCAGTTATCTTACGGCTTCCGCCAACTTGTAAACACAGAAATGGAAAATCGACCTTCGTCACACTTGACTAAACACAGAGCAGTCCAGCTCGTGGGAAAAAACTTAGTTCGTCAAAAGAACTCGCTTGGAACTTGTATACCGTTTGATATAAGGTTCTAGAAAATACTAAACAGGCGAATAGTAGTAGCTTTTCGACATATGTTATGATTTCAGTAACTGATACAAATCTGCTGACTCATGCTGAAATGTAAACATGCCCTAATTAATTACTCGTGATAATCCAAAAACGTAGAGAACGTTCGGGAAAGTCACGCAACGCATGAAAGCAATTTTACTACGTATAAACACTCAACAAAGACAAAGTGTCTTTGTGCAGCATCTTGTAACTTTAAATTCATCATAAAACAGTTCGAAAGGAGGGCTCACTCGTGAAATGTTTTTTAACACTCAAAGAGAATTTCGTGTCTCTGCGCGGCCACGTAATATGCTCTACTTATTCCTCGAGTAAATTAAAGACTAGACTCGACGTGATCTCAAGGTATCACGAAGTAGTCCGGTCTCATTTCGTTAAATAGCCGAAACAAGCCGAAAAGTCACGAACTAGCACGCCCAATCTTGTCCCGAAACTAGTGCATCATTTCATAACTATTTTTCATATGCCGAACTACCTTGGGTCGCAGTAGGGCAATCGGCTAATCCCTCAACTTAGAGTCCCCTCTGATCTGACGGGTCACACAGGTGAGTCGGTTCAAACGCCGGGGAAACCAAAATAATAATTATTTCTTCCTCGAAAAAGTTAAAGAATAAATCAAAGAAAACGAAGTGATCTCGAGATATCTCGAACTAATTCGGCTCTCACTTCGTCAACCGAAAACCTACAGACTTTACATGCCCAAACTTGTCAAAAAATTGTAACTTCGATACATTCCTGAGCGTCGCGAATCCTTTACTTCGCGCTCCGCCGAAGTAATTATTGGGTAGCACGGTTAGAATCTTTTTTTTTTTTTCAGCAAAAAGCTAACCCTAAGCAGGTTGAATATTGGTTTCACCTGGGAATAGATTTTACCTACAGTACAACATGTAAACAAATGAAAGTTCCTAGAAGGAATTTTTGGTAAAGAAGGTTTGAATGGGGAGATGGAGAAAAATAAAAATAAGAAAGTATATAAAAAATAAATCAATAAAAATCTGCTCTATTTATCAGTAATTTACCATAATAGCAGAAGAACACATTCCAAAGGCTAAGACTCTTGTCAAGTTAAGCCTGAAAAACAGAAATAGATACGAGATAATAACAGTATTTTAATAGTATATCATGAACTCACAATGGTTTGCTCTCCAGTTGGCTTAATTAGTTCAATGGACCGATAGAGCATTGCACCCGGTCATCGCAAAGGTCAGGGTTTGATTCCTGGTCAAGCCTGAAGTTTTTCAGGTTCTCTTTCAACTGCTTAGGTTGTTGATTCTACCGCGAAGATCATGTTCACTTTCATATCTCTATCCGCAGTTCAAGATATGATTCATTTCATATAATCATTTCAATTCATTTCAATTCCACCATTGGGTATAATCCGTATATTAACAACTCACAAAGCTTGCTCTCCAGTTGGCTTGATTTGCTCAATCGATAGCGCGTTGTATCTGGTCCTCGCAAAGGTCAGAGTTTGATTCCTGGTCAAGCCCGAATTTTTTTCAGTTCTTCTTCAACCGTTTAGGTTGTTCATTCTACCGTGAAGATCTTGCTCACTTTCATATTTTATTAATGTCACTTTCCCCATTGCTTTTCAAAACTGCACAAAATTTCCTTAAGTCAGGTGAGAAAAAAATGGCTAACGAGTTTCTTTTCAAGGGCTAGCTACAGCGTGGGTTTTAGAGTTAAAAAATCTCTATTTTGTCACGTTGAGAAAAGACGAATGACAGTAATAGCATGGCCGATTGCGTCTTGAAGTGATCTTCCTTCGAGATCCACAGAACGTGACACGTGTTTCTGTCGCCATTGTGGAAGAACACAGTCTTAAAAGGAAGAACAAATTAAGGTGTAGCTGGTTATTTATCTCTTTCATAAGTAGGTTGAGTATGATCGTCCGGGTGAACGTAGTCCTGGATAGGAATGTTGTTCGCAGTGACTGATGTTTCGACAAGCTTTGCAGTACCCATCTTCAGAGCCAAAGTGAGTTGTATCACGTCAGTTGATGGTGTTAAACTTTGGTTATTGATCTGATTGGTCAATTAAGTCGCGACGTTATTGGTCGTCTGTCAGTTAAGCCGTGATGTCATTGGCTATGAAAACTTGTACTGTCATTGGTGCGTTTCGATCCGTCTACTGTCACAGTTAAACAGTCGTTTATTGTTTGTCAAGTAGTCAGTTGTCCAGTCATTCTCTCATAGTTAGTTTTGCTTGAGTCCGTAATACCCCGGTAAGTCATTTGTTCGGCGTCGGTAACTGTTGACCACAATTCAATGGCTGAGAGATTTTCACGAAAAAATGCCGGCAACAGCAGAATTTGGACTTAGACCGCAAAGGGGCGTGGCATTATAACCACGTGACATTTACTCCGATCGCCAAACATTTTATGCTATATTGTAAATTCATCTATATGTTATCCATGCTATATGTTACACTTACGATTAAAGTAAAGGTAGGGATACCAGAGAGCTTCAAAGTAGGATGGTACCGCCACAAAATAACTGGGTCGAGTCACCTTAATGCCTATCTCATGTAAGATGCATCCTAGTTTATACAAACTTACAATACCTAAATAATTTATGGTAAAAACAACCCTATACGTAACAGTGTTCAGCAATGTGATTGTTAATGTCACCATTTCTTGTCGCTCGTTTGTGTTCGGTCAGTCGCATGCTAAGGTTTCTGACGGTTTCACCGATGTAAAGTCCTTTTGCATATGATCGTCCCGATCATCCCAGCTTCTCAATAATGTTCCGACGATCGGGACGATCATATGGAAACGCCACCCAGACGATCGCAAACGACCCAGACAACTCTGAGACCACCTTGATCGCTTGGATGGAGTTGAGTTCTATCCGGACGATCGGGACGATCGTGTCAATTTTGAAGCAATCATATGGAAACGCTCTCAAACGACTGAAACGATCTAAGGCTATCCAAGAAACCATAACTTTTACTCCAGTAATCGAGAATAAATTTGGCCTGGACGCCGCTGAAGTCAAAAAACAAAAATAAAATGTTCGCACCGCGCTATATGAAACTAGAGAAAGTCCGCGACTATGATCAAGTGTTAAAGTTCTCGACGTGATACTAGAGAAGCAACGTACGTTCTTGAAGTCACGGACGTCAGGAAGGTTGCGTCCGGTCTGGATCAAGTACGGCGCTTGCGGCGCGAAAAGCGAAGATTAAGCAATGAATGGTTTTTGGTACAACGCGAGTCACGGACGCCTTGTCCGCGTTTACTTTAGCTATTTGAAATGTATTCACTCATTACAGCGTTTCGAATTTCAGAAAGATCTTTGTCGCTGAAGGGGACTCGTGCATTTTCCTTGCCCCATTCTCATATCTGATGAACATTTCATCACTTCATTTATTCGCCAAGCTTGAAATGCCGTGGTGCAGTATTTGATTGTGAAGACACAAATCAAGTGAACAAAAATTACCACACATCTCATACATGATAGTGACGTTTAGCGGTCCATTATACTTGCAGCTTCATTTACCACAAATGAAATTTAGTTTGCTATTCATTTTCAACGTTGTTTGCGCCAAACATCGCACGGGTTTCGCCAGAAAACGTTTTCAGAAATATTCATTTAAGCCCTTAATATTTTTCATTATAAAATTATTAAAAGATAGTACGCGCGCTCTGATTGGCTGAGAGAAGTGTTTGCATGAGAGTATGTAAACATGATTGTGACGTGAAATGTTTTGTTTCGCTAATCACGCAAGCACGAATTTGAAAAAGTTTTATTTCATCAAAACTCGACAAGTTTACTTTGTTTACCCATTCCTTCGTCGGCTGAAACTTGGAAAATCTTTACAAACAAGCTGTGTCAACTTTTTTTCGCTTAAGCTTACATTTTAAGCGAGAGAAATCCGTATTTTGGAAAGTTTTTGTTTGCAAAACAAGAACTGATTACGCGTGCAAGACTTCGTGTACAAGACTTTGCAACTGGTAAGAATTTCTTTTTTAATCAGTGCCATAACAAAGAGTTTTGCGTTTTTTCTCAGGAAAGTTATTTTATAAAAGCAATTATAGAAAACTTTTTTCCCGTGTTTGTATAGCGTGATATAAACACTCGAGGGGTTGGGAGAATTCTCGACAGTTATGCATAACTGTCTCGAATTCTCCCAACCCCTCTCGTGTTTATATCAGGCTATGCAAACACGGAAAACGTTTTCTTTAATTGTAAACAAAAGAACAATTCAGGTAGTCGAAATTATCGGCCGTTAAAAGTTACAAGAAGATAAAGCCCTCTGAAATAAGATGTGAGTTCAATTGATGATGATTCGCATGGACAAGAAAACAAGTAAATCTTACGTACATCCCGTAAATTTTGCCACCTTCCGGTTCTGCAGCCAGCTAGAGCTAGCCGAGTCAACCTGTCGAGTCCAAAAATAGAACAAGACGCTACGGAGCGTACACTTCGGCGTCGTGGTAGTGGAACTGATTAAGTGTAAATACTGAGGAATAGTAAAAAATGAAATATTGTAAGAGTAAGGTGTTAATTTGTGAAATTGTGCGATTAGTCAGGATATTCTGAAAAGAGCCATATCCAAGAGGCCTACTTGCCAAAAACTAGCATTTCGGGGCAAATTGTCTTTGCGATAGTAGCCCAGTTATGCTCTGATGACTCCATACAAATCCTTCTAACTTTGACTTGGGTCTAAACGTTTAGACCTAAGTCAAATATGAGGTTATTGGAGGTGAATAACAAGTCTAGCAAAACAAACAGTGAAAAAAAAATTATCTATTTTTCTTAGTCACATCAGGCTTCAAAAACGGCATAGCAGTCTCATGTACTGATTAAAGATATGTAAGGCATGGGTAAGCAGTCAGTTACGTTGAGCATAAAATTGGCTAAAACTCAATGTTACGAGTTCGAATGTTTTGAGGATAATTATTCACTGACTATCAGCCTGCAGGGATGTCGGATTAACAGAATGAAGTTTAGTGCCAGAGGAACATTAGCCTCCCCGCAGACGTCCTGTGGGGTTTGCTTTTGTTCGCCACGCATTCATTTCTCCCCACGGACGTCTGCTAAACACAGCCGACATTTACGTTCTTGTTTGCTTGAATAAGCCAATAAGCGGTCAGTTATTGTGTCATGATCAGCCAATAACGAGCTGTGATACAACTGAAACGGCACCCAAGAATTTTTTCTCGCTTTTTTAGAGGAATATTTATTCCATGCCCACGCAAGGATGAGACTCCAAGGAAAGTTGTAAGAAGCGAATTTTTTTTTCTTTTCTTTGGAGCTCTAATTTAGGAAAGGACCAAGTTCGCGTGTTTAAAAAAAGCGCAGTTGACATCACAAGGCTCATCAAACGTGCTCTGGACGTTGATGTGTCCTTGTATTCTTCAAGTGAATTATTTATTTGCACTGCTATCTTCTACCTGAGACGACTCAAACGTTTTGAAAAAATCACAGAAATGATGCAATAAGGCGGTAGTCAGCTGTATAGTTTTTTTTCGGAAGTTGTTAAGTGTAAAATAATCTTCAGACAAGAGTCTCCCACACGAGCGCGGAGCGGTATACGTATTCAGCACGGTCGAAAACAATTACTATTAACTCTGTATATATTCGAAGTATTAAGAAAAGAGAACTTGTAAACGTTTATAGGGAAGGTTTTCAAAGCATTCTTCCAAAACAAAGGCCGTTTCCTTTTTTTGCGAAATGTAATTCCACCAAGGTCATGGGTCGAGGACCAAACACCAATACGCGTAATTTGGGTATATTTTTTCAAGAGACGGTAAAACAAAAAATTCGAAGTCTACAGCAATGTGCTTCCAACGGCAGAAAAAGGTTTACCTGAAAACTTGTTCTGCAAAAGGGCACGTCTTCCCGTTGCGTTTTATTAATTCACAAGCTAAGTGCCGCCGAAGTCTAAACTTCAAGCTAGGACGACAAATTAACCTGCCTGTCAACAAACTTTAATTTCGCTCCTTCAAAGAAAGAAAGAACGCTTATAATCAATAAATCATTTCACCTTTCATTTTTCACCGTATTTTATTTCTCGACGAAATATTTAATCATCCTGCAGCTCGGAAAAGTCGCGGACCAAGGACCACATGTTAACCGTACAAGTCACTCCATTTCCTCCACCGATCGATCTTCAACCAAGCTTCTGGGCTTTCGTAAACAACAGAGAAAGCCCCTCTCTCGACAACCTTCATATTCTCTTCGCTAATATCACTGAGCGTTACAGCAGGAATACCAGTATTTGCCAGCTTTGTAGCTTGATTTTTCATAAGATTTACCAGGGGCGAAACAACAACAACAACAATATGTCCAGTAGTTCCACGCACTGTGTCGCAAATAAGCGGCAAAGCTTGATATGTAAGGGATTTGCCAAATCCCCTAGGCAAACTTATGAACTCATCGATCTTCTCTATAAAATTTGCAGGATAGCTTCTCTCTGATACTTGTTTAACTCTGTATTTTAATACTACAAACTTCTCGCACACCCGATCAAAAGCCTCACTGATCGTGCGAATCTGAACAAGCGGGCTCGGGTTACGTTTTACAAAAATCCTTAAACGGTCTGTGATTGGTGAACGTAAATGTCGGCTGTGTTTAGCAGACGTCCGTGGGGAGAAATGAATGCGTGACGAACTAAAACAAACCCCACAGGACGTCTGCGGGGAGGCTAGAGGAACATAGGCTTTACAGAGCTTTAGGGACGGACCATTAGAAAACTTATGGGGGGGGGGGGGGGGGGCGAAGTACAAAAAAAAATTCGCGCACGGGAAAATTTAATTAACAAAATTCTTGCACGCTAATTTATAAATATTCATGCAAGGGCCTGAAAAAAATTCCTGCCGCTCGAAAATTCCCCTCCCCCCCATACCTTTTCTAATGGTCCGTCCCTTAAAACACAGCATCCGCCAACACAAGCTTTATTTGAACTTAAGTAAAACTAAACAGCCTCTGCCAATAATAACAAAATCTCACTTGAACTTCAGATATCTTGCTTCCGCCAACTTGTAAACACAGAACTTGGAAATCGACCTTCGTCACACTTGACTAAACACAGCAGCCAAGCTCGTGGGAAAAAACTTAATTCGTCAAAAGAACTCGCTTGGAACTTGTATACCGTTTGATATAAGGTTCTAGGAAATACTAAACAGGCGAATAGTCGTAGCTTTTCGACATATTTTATGATTTCAGTAACTGATACAAATCTGCTGACTCATGCTGAAATGTAAACATGCCCTAATTAATTATTCATGAATAATCCAAAAACGTAGAGAACGTTCGAGAAAGTCACGCAACGCATGAAAGCAATTTTACTACTTAGAATCACTCAACAAAGACAAAATGTCTTTGTGCAGGATCTTGTAACTTTAAATTCACCATAAAACTGTTCCAAAGGAGGGCTCACTCGTGAAATGTTTTTTAACACTCGAAGAGAAATTTCGTGTCTCTGTGCGGCCACGTAATACGCTCTATTTATTCCTCGAGTAACTTAAAGACTAGACTCGACATGATCTCAAGATATTACGAAGTAGTCCGGTCTCATTTCGTGAAATAGCAGAGACAAGCCGAAAAGTCACGAACTTGCACGCCCAATCTTGTCCCGAAACTAGTGCATCGTTTCATAACAATTTTTCGTATGCCCAACTACCTTAGGTCGCAATCGGCTAATCCCTCAACTTAGAGTGCCCTATGATCTGACGGGTCACACAGGTGAGTCGGTTCAAACCCCGGGGAAGCCAAAATAACAAGACGCTGTGGTAGCGTATATTTGGGCGTGGTTTTACAAACATACTGTTTACCATCAAAGGAAGACTGTGCACTGTACTGTTCAATGCAAAAATCTATACCCCAATCTGCCTGTTTTCTTTTCTACTTGTAACTAAATGTTCTTTTTAAGAGGTTCCATCTCAATACTGAAATGAACTATACCTGTGTTTCCTCGCAAACTTTTTCCTTTCACTGCTTTCAGTTTGGCATGAGCATAATACAAAGTGTATTTCATCTTGTAGTCTTTGACAATTTAACTTACTTCATGTAACTTTACAAATTTCTTCAACATTTAACAAGTCTTACTTCACCTAACTTTCATCATAGTAAAAGGTAAATCCTTTACTCTACTTCTTTGCTGAACCACACAGCATATACAGTATGTTCCAGTCCACGACAAAAATCCTGTCACTTTATGACAATGTTTTAAAGCACATCTTTAACACAGATTTGCTCTCAGCCAAATTCCAACATAGGACACCAATGTTTACAGCGCAAACAGTAAGGTTTATCTCAACTCCACTGATACTCTCACTTTTAGGAAGATCAACTGGCATAATATGTCTTTTCACCCCCATCACATTGTACAGTGTATTCCCAGTACTAGCAAGGGCGGATAAAGTTCCTTAAGTCCAGTATCCACATGGATTAATAACAGAGTAACACATTGCATAAATTGCTATCGCACAGCACTGCTTACAAGAACATTGTAAAAGCTATTAACATATTAACATTTGATATACTACAGTATTCAACACTGCTTGTACAAAGATCAACTTCAAAGTTGACAATATGTACACCCTTATAAGCTCATTATATGTCCTCATTCCTACATGTATCCGCACATAGACTCTGACAATATTGTACTAATTTCTACATGGATGGTATTTCCAACAATACACATGTACCTTGACTATGACTGCTACCATACATATCTCTAGCATGAGAATCAACACCAATAATTCCCACAGTTAAAATGAATGAGTTGTAGTTCAGAGCCAAGAGTTTTTTAAATGCTTTACCCAGTGACTTTCACTGTATTCAAGCTAGAAAAATCACCCAAATACTGTAACAATTTCTGGCAATTCTGGTTTGCAACCACGTGACAAGGCGGCCATATTGGGGGTCAATACAATAGAAATTTTGCGAGAAAAATTTACATGAAAATAGAGTTTAGTTCCTCTTGTTCCCAGAGGAGAAATATGCTTTTGGTTCTTGACCAACAACATGGCCGCCGTAACGTCACGTGCAAACGAGCAATAGATTGTCTTGCAAGCTACGACAGACTAGAATATCATTGATAACCAACAATCATTATTTCAATCGTATCATCGACTGAAGCAATCCTTCTTTATTAATAGTACTGTAAATTAAAGCGTACAAACGCATTGCAACACATTGTCGTTCCGCATTTCCCCCCAATACTACAACGTTTCCTTGACAGTACGGAGCATAAATCGTTTTTGTAACGTCGACATAAAATGAAGGTTCTGGATTTTTCTCGACATCAGTTGAAAGCTTAAATTGGCCAAAATAAACCCGGTGAATCAGAGGGACAAATACTTACTTAAAACCCTATTTTGATACCTCACCCCATCTAAATAGCCTCTTCTTTTTTGCTTAGACGACAGATAAACCTTCCCATGTTTTCGAACAAATTTTGGACTTGCACTTAGTAAAAACCTCACACTCTTACAGTTATTTAGAACTGTACCGGTTTAAGTATAAACTATTTCTATTTTTAAAGCAACAATGAATTTTAGATGACAATGGTGTATTTTTCGGAATTCCCTTCCATACACAAGAGAAAGTCTCACTATCCGTGTTTTCTTTAAGAAAGATTTTAATTTCTTCATCGGTAGTCCGCTAGGTGCACGACCGCGTCGTGAAAATTGATTAACCTTATGCACCTATCAATGTAATGCCGGCAGGGGGGAGGCAGGGCATAGGGTGGGGATTTGACTTTTTTCAAAAAATTTCAACAAATTCCCTGCCCACGGGCAAATCATTCCAGTCAAATGCAACCAAATTTCCCCACCCCAGGCTGCACATTGCTGTCAATCCCAAGGCTGGACCCAAGAGAGGCAGAATAAAAATATCTCCAAATAAAACTCTGCAATCTTTTTATTATATAAACGTTGCTGCATCACCAAAGATACATGTTCCTGTTACAGCTGCAATTATACGTTTTAACCATAATCCGTGTTACACTGCGTAGAACACATAAAGCTTTAGGAGAAAGCTCACATTTTGTAAGTCTAAATATATCGTTCTTAGTAAAGGGTACAAAGAAAGTCACTTTTATAAGTTTACAGTGATTGTGGCGAATAACCCATACACTAATCAATTGTACTTGCAAAAATCGACTTGGTTTCTCTTTACTTCCGTTTACTTTGATACCACAGTATATTAAGAGGTTCAATTGATCAAAAACACGCTAAAACAAACGAAATTTGAAGACAAAACAGTGAAATCCACGCTTACTCTCGTTAATGGCCTCCATGATTTTCCAGATTTTCCAGACCGCGCGCGCATGCGTGAAGCGTGGAAGCGGGAACATATGTTCGGTCTAAGTCTTTTTCTTCCGAGTCGGCAGTCAAATATCCCCTCCCCCGGGAGAACAAGATCAGTTAAATGCCCTACCCCAGGGACAACAAAGACAATCAAATCCCCACCCCATGCCCTGCCCCCCGCCGGCTTAACATTGATGGGTGCATTATATTTAAATCAGCTGGATCGTAAGTTTTGTTATAAATAAATTTCCCACGACGAGATCTCAATTCAACTTCTTTTATTTCCTCCACAAAACAATTTTCCTCCCGTACAATTTACTCATTACCTTTTCTTGTCGTCACCTCACTGGAATCAAAACACTCTAAACACAAAACTTGCTGATAATGCAAAATCCCGACGCCCGGCACATTACCGTACCTTACCGCATCACAATATACACATGAAAAATACAAGGCGCATGTATATGAACAGTCACTCTGCTAAACAAAACTGACCGAATAAGAAGAATTGTTACCGCTATCAGTAGTTCCCAAACAAGCCTGAGTCCCTTTTGGTTTCAATTGTTGACAATCTTCTCAGTCTTAGTTTCCTTCATCGGAAGGGATTTTTATCAAAGGCAACTCCTTGTGTTCCGCATTGTGAAAATCAAAATCATTATTGTCACACTAATTACCAGCTACACAAATCTTGCGACTCTTAAACCTGATACACATGCTCCCGTTCAAACTCGATTTTTCACGTACACTCTTCAGTGATATTCCGATTGTCATTGCGTCTATGAGGTCCATGCATGTGGTCTTTTAATGTCTTGACAATTTCCTTGATTTTTCTTTGAGTTCGCGGACCAGCCCATTATGAAAACACTCGGTGTTATTTTAGTGTGGGCCTACCGAGAACAGTGTGTGCATTTGTAAGTTTAACCCTCGATAACATACTTCAACATTTTATCCAAACTGCTTCTTCCTGCTGCTTTCAAATTATACCATTCTGCGCGTAGTTTCACATTTCAATCTGTCAGTTTTGGCCAATGAAACATTATCGGTTAATCTTTGTTGTGAAATTGGCAACATTATTTACCGATTTTTGGCGCCGTACGAACATGTTTTGATCACGTTTTGTCCAAGTTTTGAGGTTTTTCGTGGGACGTATTCTATTTTTAAACTCTGCATGTGTCAACATGGTAGAAAAGTTTGTTTTTTTTTTTATGATTCGGCCAGAGAGTGTTGAGGATTTAAAAAAAAAACTACATTTTGCATGATTTGCACTTACATGATTCCGAAGGTATGTTTTATTGATTTTGGTCTACTTTACGAAAATGATCAAGGAGAATATGTCTTCGCTTGTTTACTTGCCTTGTTTACCTCAGCACATATTGCGAGCCTATTGCACATTTGAAAGTGAAAGAATGATCATTCTTTCACTTTCATCTATAACCGCAGTTAAAAAAAATGAATTATTTCATTACTTCCCATTATTGCACATTTGTGATAAAATAAACAAGTTTGCATTACTCTATTTGGGGCCCCGCCCAAATAATAATTCTTTCTTCCTCGAAAAAGTTAAGGAATAAATCAAAGAAATCGAAGTGATCTCGAGATATCTCGAACTAATTCGGCTCTCACTTCGTCAAACAGCCGAATAAATCCGAAAACCTACAGACTTTGCATGCCCAATCTTGGCGAAAAATGGTAACTTTGATACATTCCTGAGCGTCGCGAAACCTTTACTTCGCGCTCCGCCGAAGTAATTAGGCCCTGTTTACAAGGAGGGAGGGTACCCTGGTGCTAGGGTTACCCTAGCACTCGCACATTCTTCTTTTTTTACACGACGTGTTAAGAAGGCAGGTAGGGTAACCTGGCATGAGGGTGACTCAACCAGCCTTGTAAACGCTCTGCTAGGCATAACTTACCTTTCTCCGTCATACGTGACCGGTAATCTTGACTAGTTCAACGAAATTATCTAATTCCTGAGCTAAATTATAAACATCTGAACAATATAAGGTATTATCTGTATACGATGACAATGTTTTCCTTTCTTTTTTCGTGAATTTAACATGTTTTCCATAGAGAAATTCAAGTTTTATTTCAAATCTTGGACGTTACAAAGAATGTCACGCACGACGAAACACGTCAGTAAAGCTTGTAAATGAAAGTAAAGAATGATCATCGCAGTAAATTTTCCAATTTAAGCAATTGGAAAGAAGAAGCCTGAAAAAAAATCAGGGCTTCAACGGGATTCGAACCCATGACCTCCGCGTTGCCGGTGCGTTGCTCTAACTGAGCTATGAAGCTTATGTCTCCCGTGAGGAGTGAAATGATGTGAAGTATATGAAATAATTCATATTTGAACTGCGGTTGTAGATGAAAGTAAAGAATGACCATCGCAGTAAATTTTCCAATTTAAGCAATTGGAAAGAAGAAGCCTGAAAAAAAACATAGGCACGTTAAACGTGCATGAGCTATTTTGAATGCTTCAGTGTAACTTTAATGCTTCGGTGTAACCTTACCAAAAGTGATGAATCTACCTCTTTCATCCTAAATGTAGATTGGGTTTTTGTGCGAAATTGCGTATTGCGGTACATAAATGAAAACGCGAAACGCTCAGCTGAGTCGATCTTCAAGCTATATATTCAATTTCTTCTGTCTTTCCCTGTAACATCTGGTGCAAGTTAAACAAATCGTTTAAGTGAAATAAATTTCTACTCACCAAACGTTGATTAGAAGGAAAACTCTAAGGCTTCCTCAGAGTTTCTTAAGCCAAAATGTGACTCATCGAATACTGAATAGTTACGAAATACCAGGATTTTTATCATTGTGGTAGATGCTTGCATCATCATAATTCACAGGGTTTTCACGTGCGATTCTACTCAGTGAAACAGTCTTTAACTCCGACAACTTATTTCTTCTTCTCAGAAGACAAGAGCCTTTTTTAAGGATTTGGTTTCAAAAGGAAACAGGTCTTCATACGTCCAAGTTACTATTTATCATTGTGAAAAGCCAATCTGCATGAGATGTACAGTCACACAGCTGGCACGTGAAAGTGTTGGACTTTGCCCCCTTTCGTCGTTCGTACGTGAGGGAATTCGAGTTATCACACAGTAAACTAGTAAACAGAATTCTAAAAATAACTCACCTACACAATTTGCTCGTGAAGATGTTGGTCTTTCGCCCTTTTACAATTCGTACGTAAAAAAAAGGCAAATTGTTTTACTACAAAATTTTCTCAAACGATTTTAAGAAATCACCTCGGCTTCATTATAACATCTGCAATTAAATTGTTTCATCCAACGTCAAGGTTGATAACCTAACATTTATTAACATTTGTCAAACAGTCTTTAACTCCGATAACTTATTTCGTCATGTTTTAAAAGCCATTGCTTCTTAAAAGACAAGAGCCTTTTTTAAGGCATTGGTTACTAAACGAAACAGGTCTTCATACGTCCGAGTTACTATTATTATTGTGAAAAGCCAATCTGCATGAGATGTACAGTCACACAGCTGGCACGTGAAAGTGTTGGACTTTGCCCCCTTTCGTCGTTCGTACGTGAGGGAATTCGAGTTATCACACAGGAATCTAGTAAACAGAATTCTAAAAATAACTCATGCACACAATTTGCATGTGAAGATGTTGGTCTTTGGCCCTTTCACAATTCGTACGTAAAAAGAGGCAAATTGTTTTACTACAAAATTTTCTCAAACGATTTTAAGAAATCACCTCGGCTTTATTACAACATCTGCAATTAAATTATGTTTCATGCAACGTCAAGGTTGACAGCCTATCATTTATTTACTTCCAAGAAAATTATCAAACTGCTGAAATATATTTCTACTTATATCATGTTACTCCACTTAATTTAACAGTATCTAATTATTGTGTCAACTAGTTTCTTCCAATTTTATTCCCTTACGCTACTGTTTCTACTTAAGTCACGCATCTTTACTAAATAGAACGAAAAAGGTCGGTTGAACTTTGTAAGCGAGAGAATAATATGTTTAAAGCTTGTTTACGGGATTTACAATACTCGATACAGCTTTCAGAAAAAAAACCCTGCCTTTTAAACTCGTAAAACCACATTTTATAGGGCGCATACTTTCGAATTGAAGTCTATATCTAAATATCAATTATTGGTTCATTGGAAGAGATTTGAAAATATATGATCTTTTATACTCTACCTAGTTGTAGCAGGGGAAACAGAACTCATACTGACGTGCGTTGTACCGATAGCCGAATTAGGGCAGAAATGCCCCGAAGCAGCAACCACACTTAAATATGAACCCTTAAACAGCTGCATCACTGTTCATACCGTTTGAATCATGAAGATATTTTATGTAATGCTTCCAAACACCTGTAACCGTAATAAAAGACGAAAAAATTGCAAAGGATCAAGATGGCGGTCTCAAAGTGCCCTTGTTCGACCTTTACCAATGCCATGTTTAAATGGATGCCAAGATCTCATTGGTTCCTAAGCATCAACTCATAGTACCTTCAACCTTATTGGCTCTTGCAACAAACATCCCAACATACAAAGCCACAAAGCCACAGAGCCACAGAGCCACAAAGATACATACGCTTACACCACTGACATATGAGCTATTTTTTCAAAATAGCTCAAAAATCAGGGCTTCAACGGGATTCGAACCCATGACCTCAGCGTTGGCGGTGCGTTGCTCTAACTGAGCTATGAAGCCACACATTGGGAGCGAAGTCAATTTATTGAGTTCATGTCTCCCGTGAGGAGTGAAATGATGTGAAGTATATGAAATAATTCATATTTCAACTGCGGTTGTAGATAAAAGTAAAGAATGATCTTCGCAGTAAATTTTCCAATTTAAGCAATTGGAAAGAAGAAGCCTGAAAAAAAAAATCAGGGCTTCAACGGGATTCGAACCCATGACCTCCGCGTTGCCGGTGCGTTGCTCTAACTGAGCTATGAAGCCACACATTGGGAGCGAGGTCAATTTATTGAGTTCATGTCTCCCGTGAGGAGTGAAATGATGTGAAGTATATGAAATAATTCATATTTCAACTGCGGTTGTAAATGAAAGTAAAGAATGATCATCGCAGAGCAACGCACCGGCAACGCGGAGGTCATGGGTTCGAATCCCGTTGAAGCCCTGATTTTTTTCTTTCAGGCTTCTTCTTTCCAATTGTTTAAATTGGAAAATTTACTGCGATGATCATTCTTTACTTTAATCTACAACCGCAGTTCAAATATGAATTACTTCATATAGTTCACATCAAAGCTTGTAAAGTTGGTAACCCAACCTGTGAAATTTGCTTGTAAACCAGAGCCAACTTTAACACGCTTGCTAAGGTAACCCTAGCACAAGACTGAAGAGTAACCCTCTGTCTTTGAGAACAGGCCCTTAGAGACTGTTAACCCGGGCCCGGTTCCTCGAAAGATGATTAAGTTTACGCTGGGATTAAACCAAATTTGAAGCACGGTTTTCTCGTCTAAGAACTTGCAACTCGAGGTTACAAAATACTGTGGAGTCTTTACTATGAGATACAGTAATGATAACACAAAATGTTACCCTAAGCAATGCATAGGAATGTAAAATACAAAAACGGAACAAAATTTGAATCCTGTATTAACGCTAATTGGCGTTTCAGGAATCGGGCCCTGATGTTTAAATCTCTGAAAACGCGGAATGAATAGCAGAAGAATTTCCCTTGGTTTAGGCCAACCATTTACCCACAATATCGAAAATTACCAAATAATTCTTAGCCAAAAGCGAACTATTGAGTACTAGAAACTCGCGTACTATCTTGAACTTCAAAAGTGGCATTCTGGCGTTTGGCGACCTGACCAAACGGACGTAAACACATGCGCAGTATAATCACACTGTACAATCACGCGAGTGACTTCCGGTCGGCGTTCGTGACTTCTACTAAGCCCTCTACTATGTCTCCGTGGAACTCTTCTAGCTTCTTGACGCCGCAAAATCGAGAGAAAATGCAAATAGCAAAGCACAAGGTTCGCTCTTCGATTAAAATCCACCATTATCTTTGGCTTGTTTACAAAAATTCAATTGTCTGACCCAGAGATATCGCTGACGAACCCGCGTCTCTTGTCGTTGAGGTGATCGAGACGTTTATATGGAAACTACCAATCGTTCCAGTCGTCCGGATCGTCTCGAAATTTTTTAAATGACTGGGGCGATTATATGGAAACCATATAATCAGGCAGTCACAGCAAACAAATACGAGACTTTGCCATCGCAAAGCACCTGTATTATAAGTTACCCTGCTAGCAGAGGCTTTTCCCTTGTGTTTCTCAGCGTTGCACTGCCATTCTCTTCGCGGTTTTGGCTGCCCGCGTTTTGTTTTGGTTGTTCTGTGCCGAGGAAAAGACCTCTGCAGACAGCCGTTTGGGATTCCTGTTGAGCATGCGTATTAGATACCTCCAAGATCTAGGAGGTAATCACAGGACTAAACTGGTTGTGGAACCGGTTTCATCGACTCGCGAGTCTTTTTTGTACTAGTTTGCTGTGCAAAAGTGAGCCCGCTATATCAACATGGCGAGTGCGAGTCTTTCCCATGAAAGTTTCAACGACGCAGTTGAAAAGGCCTTAGAAGCCCTTTAAGATAGTTCAATCGAGTCTTTGACTAAATATCAATCCAAAGCTTTGTTTCTTGCATTGAATGGCGAAGATACATTCGTCAGTTTACCAACGGGTCATGGGAAATCGTTGATATATCAACTAGCTCCATCGGTCTCCAAGCATCTTGGCCTCCTCGGTGAAGTGCCGATTGTACTCGTTATTTCCCCGCTGAACGCTCTGATAGATGATCAGATAGCCTCAGTTACCAAGCTAGGAATTACAGCCAGTAAGCTCGATGCCTAATCTCTTGAAGATACTGTCAGTTTGGCTGGTCATGAAATCCTCTTCACCAGCCCAGAAGTGCTAGAAACATCGTATTACCGACACGTGACCCAGAAATTCCATGGTAACCGCATCTTCATCTCGCGCATGCTCAACAGGAATCCCAAACGGCTGTCTGCAGAGGTCTTTTCCTCGGCACAGAAACAACCAAAACAAAACGCGAGCAGCCAAAACCACGAAGAGAATGCCAGTACAACGCTGAGAAACACAAGGGAAAAGCCTCTGCTAGCAGGGTAATTATAAGTTGGTGACACTTGTCAAATATAAAATGAAGATATGATCGTCGCAGTTAACGCAATTCATGCAATTGTGTAGAGAAGCCTGAAAAAAATTCAGGACTTCAAAAATAATTATATTACGATGTACTTATCATTATGAGTAATTTCTTAGATGTTGATTTTGTTATAAAACTTAACGCTAAAAGGTCACGACGTTTCGACCTCTCCGAGGCCATTTTCAAGTGCGAGTAAAATATGAAATTAGCACAAATATATTAAAATAGTAAAAACAGGAAAAATGTCACGAACGCTAAAATGCGATAAAAAATGTAAATATGTGAAAATAAGCCCACGATATAGCCCCAGATGACATTGCGCAGTTTTTTAAAATTTTAAAAAAGTGTCAGAGCAAGTTTGATTGCCTTATTTTAGAAATGTTTTTTATCAAAGAACTGAAACCAACTCTAAACAAACAATGCGATTCCATCCGCGCAAAATTATTTGTTTAGGTCGGTTTTAATTACTTTAATTGTTTTTAATTGCTTTCGTACAATATTTTGTTACTTATTTTTACATAGTTACATATTTTATCGCATTTTAGCGTTCGTGACATTTTTCCTGTTTTTACTATTTTAATATATTTATGCTAATTTCATATTTTACTCGCACTTGAAAATGGCCTCGGAGAGGTCGAAACGTCGTGACCTTTTAGCGTTAAGTACTTATCATTGTATGCCAATAATTGGAAGGAAACCATCCATACCTGTCTCCTAAAATTCCACTTATATACAGACCCTGTGGCAAAAATAAAACAAATTGATGTTATCAGTTTTATCTGAAGCTGACTGCATGTGAGCACTGCATTCTCATTCGTGATTTTATGTTCTGTGAAAAAGGTTAAGGCAACGTATTTCTAGCATGGTTAATTAATTTCTTACTTTGCAAGAAGACAACCAAATCCTTAAATGTTAGAGTTACAGATCTACTTTGGTTAATACATCAATACTATTAAATAATGACTATACACCTTCATCCAATCAGTCTGTCTTCTTTCTTTCTTTACATTTAACTTCCACGTTATAGCAGCATTGAAAGAGTTCCACACCTCAGAGTTGAAATGAATTTGAAATTCAAATAATTTGTTCAGACTAAACTCGAACTTTATGATGTTAGCTGATTAGGTTAGGTCCCAGGAGAGGGTTGTATACGACAAGGAAAGAGGTCCAGTCTCAATTCAGGGAGGGTTTTCTTGTGGTGCTACAAGATACGCCCAGAAATGCACATGCTGGTGAAAATGGGGAATCAGGGGAAAATTAATTTTTGTCAATGAGTCTTTTACTGGGTCCTATCTCTATCACATAATTGAATCCAAAAATTCTAGCTTTCCTTTTTTCTACGAAAAATAGCCTTACCTGAGGAGTGAAATGTGGAAAATTAAACTTTACAAAATCATTGGGAATTTATTAGATGAGGTTCAAACATTGTACATGCATGAAAGGAACGGTCTTCTAGAACTTTTCAGCCGTCCTCAAGTAATAGAAAATATAGGCAACATCTCTTTCTCCGAACAGATATTTTACAGAAAACAGTCGTTGGGTGCTCCTGTCTCACTGGTTAAATTACTAAGATCTGCTGTTAAATCCTCGCCCTTCGCCGCTGGGGTCGTTTCCACGTTCCTCCGCGCGAAATGTCTCCAGCGGCGAACAGCGAGGAGAAACGGATGTTTTCACAGGCTAAAGTTTGAGAGATTCGTTGCCCTGATACTTTTGACATGCATTTAATGCTAATAATTATCTTTGCCACAGCAGGACAACAACAATAATTTAATCAGCAGTCTCTATGTAATAACGTTTGTCTATAAAAAACTGCGACAAAACGTTTCTTAAAAACCTTTAAGAATTTTTAAATAGTTAAAAATTACAAGACGTTTCGACGTTACCGGACGTCATTATCAAGTAAAAAGAAATAAAATATATATGTTCTATAAATGCAAGAAAAACAATAGCTCATTAAAAAGGAAAGTAACATACAAAAATCTGTTACGAGTTAAACAAAAAGTTTAGCACTGATGGGGTCACTCTGGGTGTTAAGGCTCAGTTCTTTGATGAGTAGCATTTCAAAAATGAGGCAGTGAAATGTTTGTACTTATTTAACATAGGTCTCGCAATTCTTAAAGAAAACTAAAAGAAGAACATTTTATTTTAAAAAATCTCTCATATGATTTCATAATTACATTTATTATTTTTGATTAACTGCCGACAAGCTGTCATATTAATGACTTAATACGCAACATGTACAAAACAAAAAAAACTGTCCTATGGCAATATTACTCTCAAAACCTATTCCTTTAAAAGCAAGCTCTTTACCCAGCTGGCTATTTAAGTAAAGGTCTCCACAAAGAAGGGGAAGTAAGGTAATGTCCCTTTGTTTTGCTGTAAACTTAAGGCACAACAAGGAATTAAAATGGTCCCAGTCAATGACTACTTCAATCACATATTTTACAGATTTGAAAAGCACACAATGTAATTCTTACCACAGCATAAGCCAGGAGGAAGGTTGTATCCATTGCACCTAGGAAAACCTCAGCATGGTGCTGTGTGAAATACATGTAACAGCTTGATGTCAGCTGATGAGGACAAAACATAGACCCAGGGTCCATGGACCCCCCATTTTGGACAAGGTCCATGGGCACTTTTTTAAAGGAGTCAAAAGGAGAAATGAACAATAAACATTAACACAAGCTTCAACCTATATAAATAGTGCAGAGACAAGGTTTGGAGGTGTTGACCACTGACAATGTACACAATGCTCCCTCATACATTTGCTTACACCCAGGCTGAGTAAGATATTTGCTCAGCTTTATGGATATTTTTTCTTGTTGCTGTTTTCCTTTTTCCTTACACAGTTAAATTGCCTTTAGTTCTGGATCATGCCCCCCTCCCCTTTCCATGTTACCCAATAATACCCAATAAATAACTTTTGCAGTATGAAGAAATTTACATGTACCCGTGTGCGACAGTAGATAAATAAACAAAGCAAAAATAAAGTTTATTTGCATAATGTTTATCAATCATTTGTCCTTCTTTAATTTCTCTTTTTTAGGGGGGGGGGGGGGGGGGGGGGGGTGGGGAAGACCAAAAATAGGGTACACGGACCTGGTCCAAATAAGTGGTTTACGGATCCAGTCCAAAATGGGGGGGTTTTTATGCCTGGCACATTTCTTGATAGACTTGAAGAGTTGTGTTTCCCAGACAAGTATGGGAAATATTAAATCAGATAAATGAACTAAGCTTTTAACTATCAATAGAGTTTAGATAATGTTTATACCTAGACATGTTGTTGTACATTGCATTTCTTCATATGAAGTTTCAGTGCAATTTTAGCAGAATGACATCACACACATACAGGGTTTCAGGGTAATATTTTCTTGTAAACACAAACTTCTACTAAAATGTCACAGTCTCCCAGTGGGTTGGTATTGGAATGATAAGTACCCCGTGTCTGCTAAGCTACAAAACAGTAAATGTTTCACTTTGCTCAGACACATATAAATGGTGTTAGTTTTTTAACTCTTGTTGGATCTGATCAAGACACAAGGTGGTGTATACTGCAATAAATTGCACAAATGTTATATTACAGCATCATTTTCGTGAATTCTCAGAGGTGCAAGATGTGAGTGTGTGCAATTTTTACTCCGTAATAAAGAGTCAAGTGATGTTTTACTGCTCAAATCAAGCTGAAACTTAAAAATTTAAAACACAAAGAAACCAGGGGTACTTAGCATTTACATGGGAAAAACAAAAATTCCGTTGGAAAATCAAATGATTTGTGCTTTGCTGTCCAGAAAACTTCAAAAAATATGGGCTGTGGTTTAAGGCAAATTAATTTTTTTACTCCTTTCAGTGTGTTTAGCCGATTTGGATATACAGTATAGGCCACGGGTATTGCAGCACTTACATGCGCGTAAATTGTGTGCAATATGGCGGATTTCCACGCAAAAAACACGCGTGTAAATTTTTACACGAGCTTTACACGCAGACTTTTACATGCAAATTTGAGTGTATTTTTACGGTGACTGATTTTGCTTGTAAAAATACACGCAAGTTGCGTGTATTTCTTTACAACAGCAAATGTGGCTGATGTAAAATTAGAAACCGACATTGTGGAAAAACGTCTTTTCACGGTGAAAGAGAAAACAACTTACTATACCGGCGTTTTCTTACTACGGTCAACGTCAACGATTTCCTTGGCTGTTGGCTGAAGCGCTATTTTACGTGTAAACTTGGATGCACGTTACTAGCTACAACTGTTCTTTTGAAATGTTTTAGCTTCCGTAGCAGGCGCTCGGACTTCAGTACACTGTTTTTATTTCAGATTTGTTTACAATACGCGCTTAAAACATGGTTCGAATTATCGATGGTAAAATTGTAGAGAAATGATCTCAACGGAAACAAAAATTACTTCGAGTTAGCTAGGGTAAAATTACAGTAACTGGCGACCCATCACCAAAACAGAGATGTAAATTACAGCGTCAGATTACAGAGTAGTTCGTCCATCAAAATATTTGCGAATTGATAACTGAAACCAATTTTAGTTGAAACCTTTTTATGACCTCTGTGAAGTCTACAAATGAAGATTCAAGCGAAGAACATGTAAATATTTGAAAACAATGTTCATTCGGTCAAAAAACTTGGAACACTTTTAGCCCAGATAACTGAAATACTAACATTTGAACGTGCCTTGAAAGTTTGATTTAATTCGGGTGTCCGTAAAACGCGGACCGGATATCTGCGGATGGCGGATGCGGATGGGAAAATGCGGATAGAAAAATGAGGATAACAAAAAAAGTAAGAGGAGAAAAACGAGAAATGCGGATGGCAAAAAAATAAATAAATGAATAAAAATAAATAAACAAACAATTAAGGAAAGAAATCTTTCTTTCAAGTCGCTGTCGTAAGGCTGGACCCTTCACTGACATACAGAACGTGATGCCAATAGTTGACACAGTTTTGTACCCTGTAATTCAGTTTCATTAATGTCACAGAAATATAAGGACGCTCTGTTTCTCCTCCTTAAATGCATGCACGCATACTTGGTGCACTTCTCCTTTGAGTGTTTAGCCTAAGGCTTGCAGGCAAGGTAAACAGCTCAAAAATCGGCTAGCAAAGGAGGTGTCTGCAAAACGAGGACCGGATACCTGCTGATGGCGGAAAATGAGGATAGAAAAAAATTGTGAACAAAAACAAAAACAAAAAACACAAATTTGGATATATAAATTGTGTCACTAAAACATTTTTTAACAAAACACGTGCATAACGTTGTTCGGACAACAACAACAAAAAGGGACTAAATTTCCTCAAATTAAAAGAAAACTAGACAAAATAAACTAAACCAAAAAAATAGGGTAAACTACGCGAAAAATCGGCGTGCTTTGCTTCGCCTATTTCACGCTCGCCTCCGCTAAATCGCGATGTTTCCTCACAAAGGAGCCTGCTCTTCAAAAGGGTTCATAATACAAATCAACTTTCGCTCTGCCTTGACTCTGGTCGACTCTGCCATAGCAGACAGTTCAGAGAGTGACTGTGAACTGCAGACACCTGCAGAAGCCCGTTTTTGAGATCAAAAGCTAAGCTACTGTTACACTAGTGGTCTTCTGTTACTCAAATTTTCCTCTCGGTTTTGTGTGAATCGGTCTTGTTTAATGAGGGTTTTTCTACAGAAATTCATTTTCAAGCAATTTGCCGCACCCTCAACACGGTCATTTTTCTGGCCTTCGTTCCATTTTCACAGTTTTACGAAAAGCTTCCATCGCATCAGCATATAAAAAATGATGATCTGGTGCAGACATAGCTTAAACATTTTTAAAGTCTTCTTAAGAACCAGCTTTTTTTTTTTTTTCTGATTTGTAATAATTAAGCATTTTTCCATGTAGAAAAGTATGTTTCACGGTTGCTGCTTCGCAGATAGACGGGAGCGGGCCAAATAATTCGAATATTATGTAAATTATTTTCGATTCCGAATTCTGCCCTTCACGCTTTTAAAAATGAGTTTTGAGTTGCTCGATACAGACGTTCTAAAACCTCACTGAG
This sequence comes from Porites divaricata, assembly GCA_038088405.1. Classification (NCBI taxonomy): domain Eukaryota; kingdom Metazoa; phylum Cnidaria; class Anthozoa; order Scleractinia; family Poritidae; genus Porites; species Porites divaricata. The sequence goes on along the minus strand of JBBMOI010000015.1, from coordinate 5,367,454 downwards.
GATATGTTTTGGAAACTATTTTGCTAGCAGAAAAATTAGAAACAAAAACAAATGAAACAGAAACTAGCCTTCATTAATGCGTTTCCAAGTGCAAGTAACACTTTTTTGCGGGAGTTTAATTTTGCAGATTAGGTGATTTTTTTTACGTACACCTTTTCGGGAAATAACTTTTGCGATTGATCAAGAAGTCTGTTTTTCCTTTCCAATCTTCAGTATATTTTGCAATTTTAAAAATTCGAACTCAACAGGATGATAAGGCGGAGTTGATTGGCATCTGCCAAATCGTAAAGTTACGTTCTTACGTTCGGCCTTTTTTCTGGTTGCTGCTACAATGTTTTCTGTCTTGAGCCGCTCAAACTGAAATAAGTCTTGATTTGATTGCCCTGAGCGTATTCTCTCTGCAAGTTGAGTACACTATATCCAGTGAGAACAAAGAAATCAGAACTCCAGGTCAGAATGATTTTATATTAAAATTGTATGTCGTTTGTTTTACAAGTACTAACACCCACGCCTCCCCCTCTTAGCGTGATGACCATGAAATTCCGAAAAAAGTAATGCTAAAAAAATAGCACTCACTCCCAGAAAGTAAAGACAGACTGCTTCGTGAATTACGCCGCTTTAAGATGCTGGTCTGGTAATATTCTGCATTCTGACCCGTGATTGCAGGGACCACTGGCTCCTTATTTGGTCAGGGGAAGAATATTAAACGGGGCCACTGCAAAATAGGCGAACCTTTGCAGCCGATTTTTTGAGCTGTTTACCTTGCCTGCAAGCCTTAGGCTAAACACTCAAAGGAGAAGTGCACCAAGTATGCGTGCATTTTAAGGAGGAGGAACGGAGCGTCCTTATTTGTGTCACATCAATGAAAGGAATTACAGGGTACAAGACTGTGCCAACTATTGGCATCACGTTCTGTATGTAAGTGAAGGGTCCAACCATGTAACAGCGACTTGATAGAAAGATTTATTTCCTTAATTGTTTGTTTCTTTATTTATTTACTATTATTATTATTTTTTTTGCCATCCGCATTTCTCGTTTTTTTTCCTCTTTCTTTTTTTGTTATCCGCATTTTTCTATCCGCATTTTCCCATCCGTATCCGCCATCCGCAGGTATCCGCTCCGCGTTTTACAGACACCCATTTAATTCGCACAAGTGTCACTAAGACCACACAACGTTTTTAAAAACATCTGCATTTATTCTAAAATCACAATTAGAAAGGCTGCTTTGCGATGCACTTTCTGCAAGATTTGATACGTTAAGCCTGTTGCAGACCTGTCACTTGCAGGCCAATTTAATTTAAATATGCTGTGGGATTATACATTCAATATTTTTTTGAAGAGGTTTAAGAGGGATTATTAAGAGGGGGGTTTTTATCTTAGCATATGTAATTACTGTGCACTGTCTGATTTTGTATTTTCCGGTAGAATTTATAGAAAGACTTATAAATTAAAGTAGATGCAAATTCTTTATCACCTCATCTATGAAGAAATGTCTGTTTTCCCACACCTGTTTGAAAAAGCAACACAAAACAAAAATGCTGTCTATGAAAACATTAAAATGACAAAATAATAACAATATAATTACTGACATGCACCTTTGTTACTTGATATAAGTTGTAAATGCTCAACTACATGTAAGTGGCCAAGATGCTTTAATTATTTTGAGTCAAGAGGGGGATGGTGTTCATTTGAAAAGGGCCACTTAACTGAAGGGGGCCGGGGCATATAATTAAGTCCAAACTAAAACTTTTGCACCAAAGATGACACTAACTTGTCTTTCTCAAACAAATGAAACTTGCAACATAAACATCAAAACTAAGCTAAAGGCAGGGGTTTCATAAAGAATTGCAGTAGCAGGAGTACAGTGTAAAGTAACAGGAGAATATTTACAAAGAGCAAAGCCCTTTCCCGGAAAGAGCTTGAAAACAAGCCTGGAAATTTTGTGTTTTAAACCCTGCTGAGATGGCTTTTCCTATTGCCTGATAGCAAATGTTATTTCTCGTAGCTGCCAAACAAAAAAAACTGCATACCTCTTTCTACACTGTACATGGTTTCAAAACATTTTTTCTTCATATTAACAGGCATATTATTAAATTATGATCGACTTCTAACCCTGTTAAACACTCCTAGAGTTGTGACATGTGGCTCTATCTTACCAAACATACCAAAATAAAATTATTCTCAAATATGCTTTAACTTCAATTCAATATTTTTAGGACGTTTTTCAATAGTGAAAGCACGAGACGTGAGAAACTTTTCCCACCTCTGTCAGCGGCACGTGCGCTTACGCTAGCAGGAACACATTTAAACAAATCTGCTCTCAGCACAAAATTTTGCGGGTCTGGTTTACAGTGTAACTGATGATTTATTGAATGTCAATGAACATTTCTTTTTTGTTTCCTCTGCAGTTACAATTTTATAATGTGCCATTTTAGAAGTCATCGTTAAAATAGAAAAATCTCAAAAATTGAATTTGCATTTGCTTCATAGTAATTTGATACTTTGTCATTTATCTGACTATTTCCAGAGAGGTTGTTGGAAAAAAATTTTAATGTGCACGCGACAATCCCGAAAGGTAATAATTATGGGATATGATCAATACACTGTTCCTGACACTTGAGCTGTCGAACTCACTTTTGTTGCTTTCCTTTAGCAATCGCAAACATAAGTCCATGGCCTCTCGTGCCATTCTTGCAAATTTCTTTGAAGAACAGTGAACTGAAAGCCACCCACAATACCTTTCGGGACTGTCGCATTCACTTTTTCCAACAACCTTTCTGAAATAGCTGTATACATTGTATGGTAAACATCGGCAAATTCATTTCCATAGCAGTTCACAAAGAAATCATTCTTTTTATTTATAAAGGTACTTGATTCTTATCACTAAACCTTTTTTGTCATAACTTTGGCACTATGATTAATTTGTTTATCATGTACTTCATTTTGTTTCACATTTCTTTTCATTAGTATTTATTCTTTTAATAATTCTTCGTGTGTAAATAAAAAAGCATAGAGCATACAGTGAACTCTCCACTCTTCAGCAAACCAACAAATACATGTATTTTACAAGGTCGCTGTTTGTTTTGTTGGCTTAAAAACTGCTAGCATTTAAATAAGATCTTTTAAGTATTATTCAGTTATTTATTTAGGAATGTACAGTGCATTAGCGACTGGCTAAGCGCTAAAATTATGCATTTCTGGGAATAAAATTTTTCTTTTTAACAGTAACATCGCGTATCCACGTCTGATTCATCTGAATAAAAAATAGCCATACTTCATTGAAATTTAATTGGAGAATTATGCGTAGTAGTTAGAGAATTCTCTGATCTCCAATGCTTAATGAAACCCATGTAAAGGTACATGTATCTTTCAGCAATAATAATCAAATGTGTGTGTGTTTCAGGGGGGGATACTTTAGGAATTTTTGGGTGGGATGTGCCTTTGGGACCCTGGAACCCATTTCTAGGTTTAAGAAGGCCTAGAAAAACATTGATCGTAACATTTATGTTGAATACAGGTTTCACCACACAACATATTTTACCTATAACATATACATGTATCTACCTTAAACAAGATTTTTTCTTAACTTACCTGTTGTGGATCCAAGGTTACTGAATGGTTTGTCCATTCCTTCTGCATGGAATCTTTGACATTGCTAAATGCCTTCCTTGTGGCATGGAAACAAGAATAGCTGCAAAAAAGACAAATAAGTCACTATAAAGCAACAGTTTGAGTCATCTGAGTTTGTCAGTCGAGTCATGTTAATTTTATTACCCTGTTTAGGACAAAGGACAAAATGCACGCCGTGTTGTTTTAAAGTCATTTATTGGCAATTGCAATTGAGAAAATCATGTTAAGTCGTTGCTTCTTGAAGTTACAAACACATTTCATCAAGCATGAAGCTCCAAGTTTCTTGGTCTTGCAAATGACATAGTTTTACTAAATATCTGCAAACATTTGCACTAAGACAAAACTGATCATGCATGAAACACCCTGATTAAAATTAGAACAGAATTGCACAAATCATGCACACTGTTAAGGACAGACTTCCACAAAATTGTGTACCCTGTTTAGGACAGAGAGGATGAAAACCATACCCTGTCCACCAGCACATCCCCATATAGGCCACATAAGGGAGTAACCCCCTAGGTAATAACCTTGGCTAGACCTTGTCCTCAAAATGCTGCATTTGCCCTTTTTAACTCATGGGTACGTGCGAGCGTACCACAAGTTATTGCAGGGACAGGGATATGCAAATGAGTCACTCGCTCACTCGTAGTAGACACACTTCATAATTAATCGGGTCCGAACTCGAGAGCACGAAGATCTATTGTTTCCAAAGAAGCACGTGCTCGCCGAAGTCCGGTGGCATCAAATTCCTCGCTGAGAGTGTGCATTGTGTGCTACAGCACGGTCAGAGGATAGAGGTCTTACCAAATTTAAGACACACAGGAATCTTTCAGATTAGTACGATTTAAGAGCCTTTGACTCGTCCAGGCGTTAAACTTGACGAGAAGAAGAGCATTTGCTCTTCTACTCCTTCAACTTCGATGCTGGCTTGATCTCCTACTTTGTAGTAATGTAGTAGGTTATGTGTATGAATGAATGTAAGGTAAATAAAGGCACTTCTTCTTCTTCTTCTTTATAAGGACTCCCCAAGATCACGGGGGGAAATGGATGTGATTTTGAGCATTAGCTTTAAAATAACAGCAGAAATCGAGATAAGAAAACATAAGCTTATGCTTTGCGTCCTATTTCGCGAAGGAGTTGTGTCAACTTTGTATCGCATATGTTCTTTTATTGCCATGAAATGTGTTTACATTGTTTTTTACTGTCAGTAACCTGATTTCAATTAGCCTTAATTTCATCCAATTCCTTGGAGTCGTTTTTTCAATTGGTTAAGTATGGCCACAGGGTCCAGAGGAGATGTGTTTGTCGTTAGAACATCAAAACCTATCGAAAACCTCTGAAAAAATGGGTTATTTTGATCGCGTTACAGTTTCGTTACACATTCTATAGACCGCAAACCAAGAGACTGAGGGCTCGCAAGATCGGCTTGTAGTATAAAACACGGAAATTGTCCTTTTTTTACTTGGCACTTCTTGCCTCGGTTGCCCTCCGGGCGACGTTCCGTGTCCCAGCGAGGATATGGCTTGCGGTTATCGATTTTCAAAATGGCGAACAACAAAGTCAATCTGGGTCAGATAAGAAGTGAAGAAATCGTTTACAGTAGATTCATTAAGATCCCATTGGGCTAATTAACCATGTTAAGCGACAGGTATAGACATTTTTCAAGGTGAGACTTAAAATAAGTAATTCATTTATTCACACGAAACTCCTCTAGACCCTGTGGGAAAAGGCATTAAATTTGAGACTTTTCATCAAATCATGTGATCATCATCAATGGCATAGTGGCCATGTGAGGTTGCACAAACTCGAAGTTATCGCGTTCAAATTCTGCTAACGACCTTCTTTTTCCCTTCTTCCTTTCTTTTTTTTCTTTTTTGTTTTGTTTGCGTATTTGTGTTGCTGGTGTTTTTGTTTTTTTTTGTTTTTAAATATATATCTAAATAACTGTTAATAAAGTGCAACAAACAGCAAGAAAAGTATTGTGTTTCCAGAACAAGGATAGTATATTTATAATCTGAACTTCTATCATTTCCTAAAATTTACTGTGGGAAAACCAGAGGTGATAACTAATTGATTATTTTCTAAACAACGTACCCACGAGTTGACGATAGTCTTTCTTTGATTTATTTTTTGGACAGCCTCTCACCCATGGGCATTGTCCTCCAGCATTGTATAATTATACCAGCCACAGGAAGGGATTATTTAATTAATGTTCTATGACTGAGTTTCTCAACAACGGAAAGAAGTAAGGCTGATTTTACAGTTACAATGTAGGAATATATACTAAATATGAAGAAAGGCCATGCCTTTTGAAATATTGGCAATAAATATATTTCTAGCTGTAAGATCAGCCTTGTTCTTTCCATTGTTTATAAATATTTTATAGAGGCTAGAGTTGCTCGAGGCACACTGTTCAATTTTTCCCCACAGAGTGACTGAATTGCCTTTCAAAAGTGTCACTATAAAATGAGGGCTGCGGATTGCAAACCACAGACTGCGGACTGGGTACACTAGGTGTAAAAATAATGTGGGCTACATGTAGGTATAATATGCAGACTATGGACTGTGTACATGTATATAAAAACAACTTTAGAAAGGTAAAACTGAGAGAAACGGATAGCAGACTACATGTAGCATAAAACAGTAGTCCCACCTCCTTCCCTCACACACAAACATTCCTTTGGCTAGTCACGCAGTCTATTCTCCCCAACGTCAGCCTAAATATGAAAGCATACTATATGGGCAACTGAAAATGAAACTCTGAATTTTACAAAAAGGAGGAGTTAGAATCATCAATTTATACTTTTAAACCAATAGAAGATGTGAAATTGAGAAGAACCGAATATAAAAAAAACGGTATTGGTGTTAGTGAGAGTAAAATTCTTATAGATACCAAAATTCTATTTCAAAGCCTTTGCGATATGAGGACAAAAGAACCCAGACAAGAAGGTCAATATTGGGCCAGTTCCATGATGCAAAAAAAGCTGTATAAGGGGAAGGGGTTACTAACCTATGTACGTGAATAATAACTGAAATATATCATCCAACGTTACACAGTATTCTAAGGGATGATTACATGATTTACATCTATGCAAACATGTACATGTACAGGTGTACATCGCGTTTGTGACCACTGTCACGGATGTTAGAGACTGAGACCAGGTCTAAAATGGGTGAAGAAAATAGCATTTTGGTCAGGTGCAGGATTTGGAGAACTTTGCAGAAATTTCAAGGAGTATTTATAACTTAAACTCACATGTTGTGCTTTTTAACGATCTTTTGATCTCATTTTACCCTACCTAGAACAAAATAAGCACAGTTTATACCAGCATAGTCCAGTGCACATTTTATACCTATTCCGTGTTTTATACCCAGTCCGTGGTCAACAGTCCACAGTCCGTGTTTTACACTGACCACTTTTAAAATAATTATGCTTCTTTGCATAGGAAGTTAGCCGGTGAAAGAATCAATACTAAACAGATTACAAAACACATCTACAGCAAATGGCAAAATGTCAGATACAAGTTGAGATTTTTTCAAAGTAGAAAAGGTGCAGCTAAAAACAGTCCAAAGTACAATGTACTTGTTATACAGTGTACACAAAACTAACATGAAGCTACTAATTTTGGGGTAGAACTACATGTACATACATGTATATTACTATGGAAAGTTTTCTTTGTCCCTGGGGAATGACCTTCTTTTTCTCTCAATTGAACCTGCTTAATACAGACACCCGTTAATGTGGACAACAGACGTTTATTTCTTGCCCAGTCAACGAGAGCCAACCTCACTAATGCCGACAATTTGAACATTATCAACAGCGTGCTGAAATAGACCTTTCCATTTTGAAGGTTAAAGAACCTTCAGCTGACTGCATGCTGGTGTTCCCAACACTACCATATACAGTGTACCTAGCCTGTTCCAGGCTCTCAGTTAATGAGGAAGACACGAAAGTGAAAGGTACGCAAAAAGGGGGGGGGGGGGGGGGGGGAGTGGAAAAGAGGAAAAAGGAAGAGAGAGAGCCTGTAATCATTTCTTGTATGACCCTCTTCCACCCACTTTTGGCACGTTTGAGATCATTAGAGTTTGGATGTCAAACATTTGAAATGCCAATGAGTTGGATTCTCAAATTTTTTCTCACGCGAGTATTCTGCACGGGGCTAATCCCTTAAAAGTGTAAAAAGGGGGTCAGTAGGCAACACACATTACCCGTACCAAATGCTGCTTGTTCCAATGAATTTTCTCTCTGGCAGGTAGATCATGCTCTGGAGGGTTCTATGTGTTAACAGAGCAAATGTGATTTTTGCTGCTTGTTTCATGCTGAGAGGTCATGACATGCATAATGATTTTTTCATTTTAGGTTGTTTAACTTTCTTGGAAGTGCCTCCTACATGTAGATCTGAATAACTAAGGGCGACTTTCTTTTGCCCGTGAATGTGATGGTTTCCTGCAATGTTTTGGCGTGCTGGGCCAAGCTCATTAGTTTTTTTTTTTTACAGGACATTTAAAATTCTCATAGATAGTGATCTACAGATCTAAATTCTGAAAAATGGAATTCAGCTATGGAGAATTGCGTTGCGACTCAGCCATGATCTCTCTTTAAGTAAAGACTTTTAAACTCCAGCTTGTTTTTCTAAAGAAAATGTGAGTCTTTCCAAACGTGAATACAGCTGAGATATCACACTTTTGCCAGAGTCAGTTGGCAGGATTGTAAAAACATCACCTATTCTTTTCCACGCACCAAGTTCATAAGGCAGGTCTTCTGTTCCTTCCTCAATGCTCCTATTGTGCAAATATGTTTGTTGAACATAGAAGTTTGTGGATTCCACTATTTCACTTGAGTGGACACCCCACACCATATTTCTGAGTGACAGAAACAATCTGCATTGAGAAGTGTTGATATAACCTCTCAAATCTGACCAATCAGAGAGCTGGTAAACTGGAACAAGCCATTAATATTTTAAAGAAATTGTTACAGGCTTTGCCACCCTTCCTCTCCCCAGTTTCCTCCCATTTTATTTTCTTCACGCTTTCTATTTTCCGACTGTCTCGGAGCCTGGAAGAGGCTACCATTCACTGGATAGGATGATTTGTACACGTCAATTTTTGGCATTAAAAAAGATATGCAGAGAAGGGTTTTGATTAAGTAATATATAAATGAGCGATTTTTAAGTGTTTCCGTAGCCTTAAGCCGCGTAATGACGGCTTTGTGAAGGTTCGAGAAGTTAAATTTGACGATGCTTATGTTGTCGTCTTCTATTTCTTTGGTATTTTGTTCTAGTAAAAGGTTTTTTGTTTTTACTTTAATAACAAGACCCGCTTTATACGGACACCCCGTTAATATGGAAACTTTATGTGGTCCCTTCAGTGTCCGTATTAACGGGATTTGCTTGTATTTACCTTGCTATGCATTGCTTAGAGTAAGCTTAATATTCTATGTTATCATCAGACATCATTGAATCTCGAAGTAAAGACACAACAGTACTTTGTAAGCTTGAGTAACAGCTTACAAAAATCTGTATCTGTGTGAAAGAAGTACACATACCTCAGAAAAGTGAGTAGAAATACCACTAAGTGGTGCAAGGTCCACTTCTTGCTACTCGCCATTCCGGTTTACGAAAAGGGTACGAAAATCACATGAAATCGCACAGTCACTACTTCATGTAAATAGAATCCTTGCATCATGGTGGTTCGCACCACAGGTTCCTCAGTTACATGGGAATGTAGGCACAGGTCACCCACACAAACTGATCACCGTTGTAATGTTCGAATTTAGAGGAAGTGTATGGGAATGTCGCATAGGTAAACATCATCGTAATAAAATGCAACGAATTCTTGCATATAAGATCAAAATATAGATAAAGGTCTTTTTACCTGGAATCAGTTGTGTATTGCATTCTTGCATGTAAAAATTTACCACAGTATATTACGATAATGCCGGTGAACCTTTTCGATATTCCCATACATTTCCTCTATTCAAAATTCAAACATTACAACGGTCACTCAGTTTGTATGGGCCCCCTGCAGTGACACTAAAGAGAAAGACCCGTCTCTCACTCTCTCTCCTCCCCACTCCCCTTATCTCTTTTCTCTCTCTCGCTCTAAGCCAATCAAATTGCAGAAATTTCTCATGTAGTAGTATAACTTTATCAATAATATTAGCGGAGCTCTGTCGCGCACGCAGCAGAGGACAATGAGGAAAAAATTTGGTAACCTATGCATCCGAGAAATTTTGGTAGTCACGTGACCGTACGTCCGCCAAACCTCCCACCCGTCCGTCTGCACTACAGGTACACCTTGCCTAGTCCCTAAGCCTCATTATTCCGCGCGGCCAAAGCGTTTTGGGTCACGTGGTCTTATCGAAAATGTGAGGCCTAGGCAAAAATCCTAAAAAGTGAGACAAAAGTGAGACAGCTCAATGGTGATGGTAAACAAGACAAGAGTTTCGCATTTCAAGGTTAAAAACACACCGCTAAAATACACAGATGAGAAAGGAAACTTCAAAAGAATGCTTAGTTTTCTTCAAGTTGACAAAGGAAGGCTTTTCTTTATAAAATTGTCCTTCGTGGAATTCAAAATACACAAAATTTTCATCACGGCCGATCGGAGCGCTTGGCCTGTTTTGAAACGACACCAAGTAGCGAAGTTTTTGAAGAATTTTCAAGTAAATTTTGTTCTCTGTAGTCAAGAAAGTGACATATTTGGGAATACCGGTATTTTATCTTGGACGTTTTATACATTTCCAGATCGGCTTGAACGCCCTGATTTGAGATTTGTGTTGTATATTTTTTGCCATGTGCTCAGCCGATTTCACTTGCGTGAACGGATCTACCAGCCAAATCTGTGTTACTCGAATTGCTTTTAAGGATTAATTTATGGGCCTTTGAATAAAAGTTTTTCGAGAAATAATTTCTCTGTCTGTTGTTGCGTGTTCTTTCATTGATAACATAGCTCAAAAGACGATCCTGAGACAACGCATGCAAGTTGAATTTTATGCTTCTCACATTAATACACGCATCACTTCTGTGAATGTCGGCGAATTTCAAATTCTTTAAGTTATAGGATTTTACTTTTAGATTCAGTCTCTGGGCACTTTTTGCTACGCAGCTTATGTATTTTATTTGAAAGTATGGTTTTTCTGATTATTCAAGATTTGAAGTCTAATAGAACACAGAGGGTGAATGTTGTTTACTTTGAAAATTCGCGAGCGGCAAACTCCAATAGCTCAGTTGGAATGATGAGACTGAAGGAGCAGTATCAACCCTCAAAGGACTATGAATAGCATTCTGATGGGGGATTAGGCAAAGGCACACCAATGTATAGCCTGCGTGGCAGGCGTTAGAAAGGGAAGGGGAAGGGAATTGAGGGCCTCGCGCGAGGAAAGAGGGAGGAAGAGAACGCCAGCAAGCAAGCTATTATTTTCGCCATCCTGCCTACTAATTAAAAAAATAACGAAAATAACGCAACTGTGAACGACTAGCTGTCAAATAAGTCTGGCCGCGATGCACGTATTCTAGTCGTATTTCTCGAACTGTTTTTCTTTTGTTTTCCTAAAACAAGAAACCTAAAGTGAAGGTACTTTAAAAAAAAGTTCAAATGCGGTCGTCCATTGAAGGAATCGTCCTTGAAAGTTGCAACGACGCGTGCCGAGTCACATAAAATCCAGCATAAACCTATTCAAGTTGTTGCTGAAGGAATCCAGCTGGAAAACTATTTAATAAGAAATGCGGCGGCTCTTCGTAACTTTCAATGCAATGTTTGTTTAAGAAGAATTAAAACACTTGGATCCAGCGGAGCACACAAAAGAACACTGGTCGTGGGGAAAGAAGAGCTGAACTTCGAAGATCTGCAAGAAGGCAGCAATTAATTATTAAAGTACGTTCATGGCGGCTTTATAACCAGCAAGAAGAAGTTCTCAACCAAAAATCGCTAAGGGTTATAGATCGCTTCGTTGATAACTGGGGTCAAACAGCAGATAATAAGCACATTGGCAGGATGAATTTTCCTTTCTTTCTTCCAGTGAGTAAAACCGACAAGCCGTTGGGAGATGACACTTTTCAAAACCAGTCAGTAAACATGAGTAAAACGCATCTGCTGACAGACCTTTTCGTTGATGCCCTCTAACGATGAATTCCCGTAGAGAAATCTCATCACGCTTCCCTAACAACATATGTTTAGTTACTCAAATGGCGTGATGTTGTTTCCAACCAATCGAATTAAGGTATTAAGTGAAAGATTGACATTTAATTCTGACCAATCACTATTTTCACGCTCAGAATCTGAGCGTGAAAAATGGAGAAAACAATGGTCTCCTTGCAGGCGTTCCTTTCCTTTCTCCATCGAGCGCTCTCGCGCGCCCAAATTCCCCCTTCCCCTTCACCTTTTAACGCCTGCCACGCAGGCTAACCAATTCAACATAACTCAATCAACAGGTATGGCAACCCAAATGCAACTCAAGGTTTTATTTGGAAGGATTAGAGAGAAAATAAGAAACAACGTCGTGTCTTTTTTTGACGTAATTTTTTATGTTTATACTCATGTGGATAACAGAGAAAGTGCTAGAGCGAGTGATTGAAAATAAAGGAGACAATCTCGTTGGAAGAAAACTGGATGATTGAAAAATTTCATAGCGGCGGTGAGAAAATGAGCTCAAGACAGGTCGCTATAGGCTCTTTAAAATAGTACGTCTTTTAAAATGAGTCTCTTAATCTTATTAAACTCATTCTCTTTCCTAATATAGTCCGGCAAACCGTTCCATATCTTTGGAGCAGCTGCGGTAATTGATCTGTCTGTTCTTTTTTATTGTTAAAAGCACGAAATTTGGCAGAGGTATTGAGGTCTAAACCCTGTGTATTCTGGATATAAAAGACATCACGCCGCAAACTTAACACTTCCAGTTTTATAGCCACAAAGTTAATTATCTTTAATACAGCAAAACACAGGTTTAAGGTTATTGCATGGGTCCGAAATTTATAAGAGCGATAAAGTACTATTAAAGTGCACAGTACTATCCACAGAGCCTGTGAGGAATACATTATAATAACAACACTTAAATGATCAAAAACAAGAAGTCCAAAGACTACTGCAAAGCTGATCAAAACAACGTGTATTGTTTTTTCATAATAATATTTCGGCTGGTCATACCAGCGGAAATGACATACAACACAAAAAAACTGGAAAAGAAAAAATGTTAAGGATATGGATTACAATAATTCGTCACAGCGGTTTAGGCCATTGAATGATGCATTGTTTAAGCTTTTACATATTACTTTAAATCAAATTTAATGTTATAAGTCTAGATAAGACGCCACGCCCCTTTCCAGGTATGTACTTCCAGACTTCCAATTATTCAGCTGGGAAATTGATAATATAAGAAAACGCAAAAAATAGCATTTCAAGGAAGAAATCAAAAGTTTCAAATTTTCACCATGATTACCTACATTGCGATGTGTATTTCTATAGATGGACCACGCCTTTTTGTAGATACTTACAGGGAAATAGAAGATGCATTGGTATTACTGAAAGAGTACAATAGGGTACCAAAAATGAGCGCACATGTCATATGTTTGCACTTCCATCTTGTTAATAATATTTTCATCCAACTGTTATATCTTAAACTAGTAGTTTCCAATGGAAAGTGAAGTGCTGACAGTAAAGCATGGTACGATTATCAGTTGCAGTTTATTTAGATTGTTGGTACTTGACATTAACCGTGTCAAATAACTGTGCATGTAACGCTATACGACACGAAGAAGATCGATAAAAACTAAACTTTGAACCAAAATAAGCGTTTATAGCGGAGCCCTCACGTGCGAAGCGGAGCACCATGTGTAAGAAAATGTGGTAAACTACCCATCCAGGCGGTGTGCGTCACGAGATTCGACCAATCAGAATGCGTCATTTGTAGAGTGATTTTCGCGCTTGGAAAGAGCTGTTTTGAGAGGCATATGTGGTGAAATTTTCGCTTTATTCCAAGTTTGTGTAGGAAATTTCGACACTATACCGCCTGGAAAAGTTGTTGGAACACTTTATAGTTTTAAATATTTTGCTTTCTTTGAGCGTTTGTGACAAGTTTGAATTGCTCGGTCATGTGCAAGCCGCCATGATGATTTGACTGTTATTTTCGCCGCTCTTCTTGGATTCATTACTGGTTACTGGTAGCTGTTTTATCGGATTATTTCGGTGAACATGATACTTCAACCTTTCTTCTTTGTAAATTTTGGGGTCTACCCGGGTCTACCCCTGTTAGTTTCCCCGTTATGAGGCTTTGAAAACTGCCTTGGAATGAAGACATTCTCTCAGCCAAACAGCACAACTCCCGGGAAAACGGGCTGAGAGACTTGCCGAAGCGAAAGCCGACGTGAAGCGAGTAACGCATAATCCAGGAAGTTTGAATATTGTGATAACCTTTGGAAACAAAACATTTTTCATAACCCAGTGCGGAATCTGAAAGCGTGTCTTTAAAATAATTTGTATGCAGTGTGTATTATGTGTATGCAAATCTTCATGTAAACTAACGCGAAGGATTAAATCTCTACCAAAACACAAGACCATTATCGAAGATCTAGACAACTTCATACAGGATTTTCAAACTGTGAGGTTAGGTTTATAACAAAATCGATACACTGCGCTCACTTTAATGAACGTAAAGGCAAGATTGTGGTTTATTTCTGCGGCCGTAGCTTCGGTGAAATTCCCATTGTGTTGTAGTTGTTCGGGCGCTACTTTTGGTCTGTTTTTCCCTTGCCTGTAGAAGATTTATTTGCTCATAAGAATTACAAACAGTCACTGTATGCAAAATAATATAAAACTGTCGATGAAAATAAAATTGTTATGACAGACGATGCAAGATTTCTCACCTTGCTCGTTGTTCGCGCTCCCCCTCCTTGTCCGGTTAATAAAGTCCGTCAAACGTTACTTTCAAATGGACGAACATTTTATTTAAGCAAATCCAGGTATGAACTTCAGATCTCTTTCACTCTTCTGAGATAGAAATATACATATAAGCACAGCACTAAACAGTACCTAAAATCTTCTGAGAAGCAGGAAATCGCCGCCTAAAATCGTACCTTCGATCGTCTCCGAATCGCGATAAACTTATGGAAATCACCATATGAAGCCAATAGCAAGCATCTAAGGCCAGTATGAGATCTTGAAAATTCTCCAAATCGCTCTCCTCAATGTTTTTCAGAAAAGGAAGCAGTATTTTGATCCCGGGTTTTGATCCATCATCTCTCTCACGAGACGCGAACTCGACCGTGTCACGATTGAAATGAGGCACATAAACAGTTTTACCCATGAACCTTTGTGGGTCGTGACGCACACCGCCTGCTACCCATCCAAGAAAATTTGGCATTCACGTGACCGTACACCGACCGACCGCCCGATCATCCGTCGGCACCACAGGCATGTCAGTGTAAAATACCTCAATCAACAGGTATGGCAACCCAAATGCAACTGGAGGTTATTTTAACGGGAAATCTCATAGCCACCCGCAAAGAAGAGACAGCAGAGACAGCTAAAGAGTCAATGAAGACGAAAACGGAAAGCGCAAATTGTCTCTGTATCCGTGTTTTCTAAAGTATAAGCTTAGATTAATTGTCATGTCGACAAATTTGGAATATAGAGCAAGAGAAACACAGAGAAAAAGAGAAAGTAGGCGGCAGGCCAGCGAAGCTCAACGAGAAAAAGGGCGACAGAGATCTAGGGTGCGTTCGATTGGGAAATCCTGATTTAGATTTTCAAAATCTAAATCCGGATTTCCCAATCGAACGCGAAATCCGAAAACGGATTTCACCTCCGAGAAATCCGTCCTCAGGGTGGATTTCAATTTAGAAATCCAAATCCGGATTTTTTGCATTTCCCTTTTTGTCGTTCGATTGGGAAATCCGAAAAAGGATTTGCGAAACTGTTCTCGTGAACAGCGGTCTTCTTTTTTGCTAATTATGCGTGCGCGTACAAGACCGCTGTTCCTAAGGACAGTTATTCAAATCCTTTTTCGAATTTCCCAATACGCTCTTCTCACGTATGGTAATATGCCCGTCCAACCTCGTTTTTGAGTACAAGTTCTTTTGAAATGCTAATCAGACGATGTTTTCGTATTTGAATTTCAAAAGAATTTTTACTCGCAAACGAGGTTGGACGGACATATTACCATACGTGAGAAGAGCGTATCGAACGACAAAAAGGGAAATCCAAAAAATCCGGATTTGGCCACCAATGCAAGGTGAAAATGAGCGAAAAGTGAACGAGAAAACGTGCGATATTTCCTCCATAAAACTTGTAACTAAGAAGTTTCTGGAAGTTTCCCGTTGTAGTCGTGCAAAACAACGGCAAAGAAATGTACAAAAAGAGTGTGCTGCACGTGCAAAGTTGCTTTTTTGCTAATTAGACCTATTGTTGTTTTTCAACGTTCTCCGGTGTTGCCTTTGCCGCTTAGCAATACACGATTTTATATTTTGTTTGAAAAAACTATAAATAGTATCGAGAGCTTCGCTTTTAGCCCTGGCTAAATCTATATATTATCAAGCTACATTGTATAAAAGTCCGTGAGAATAAACCAGCTTATTATTTGTCTGAAACCTGTCGACTATAAAGTAAAGAGCACGCGAGCGATGGAGTGAGTGAAAGAGTGAATTTCCAATCGAGTTCAAAATCATTTTCAATCTTTGCTTTCGTCGCGTATAAAACGTTTTACTTCCAAGGGAGAATAAACCTTGTCATACTTTCCAGAAAGGCTCTTAATGGCTAATGCATAAATACAACAAAGCCTGGTTAAATACAAATTTAGCCAAAACCACGACTTTATTTGTCGTAGAGTTCCGGGAATTGCTTGAAATTTTCTGAGAAACGTATCGCTTCATTCACGGGAATTTTTTACTTTCACCTGCATTTATACTTGTCGCTTGCAAAAACGCTGCTTTCTATAAGAAACAGGATTTCTCCCGGGCTTAAAGTTTTCAACATCACACTTTATTTGTGTTCTGAGTGTTCTTTCAGCTGTTCTTTTGTTTTCTTTCCGAATCGATTGACTGCGAACGAAAGAGCTTCGATGCCGATAGCCATACTTGAAATCGAAGCAAATGCGGTAATGCACATACATCCAAAAATCTCAAATGAGGCTGGCTTCGGGCACAGGTGACCCAGGCTGGTCACGTACGCGACCTGAATTAGTAGGGAGCTTAAGCAACAGCGATTTTGAGCGACGGACGTCAACCGGAAGTGGACGTTTTGCATCATTGGGCGGTGGTTTGGTTGAAACTCTCAGGTAAATCGTCCTTATAAGAGAAAAGAAACTTATCAATACAAATTTCTTAGCGTCAAGGCATATAGTAAGGGAGAAGACCTCACTTCCGGTTGACGTGGGTCGCTCAAAAACGTCTTTGCTTCAGCTCTCTAGTCTGCTTCGAAGCCACTGGGCTTCGCAGCAATGATGTTACTCCCTTTATTGAGTACTTCCAGTTATGCAGTCAGAGAATTAAATTTCACAAAATCGAAAGTTATCTAAATATATATATCTGGTGAACTTGTAATTAACCTTAAAGTAAATTTGTAACAGTGACAACACTCGTCACAGTCACAACACTTGTCACAGTCACTAACTTCGTAGTGGTCACAACATTCGTCACAGTCAGAACACTCGTCGAAGTACCAACAATCGATACAGTCGCAACGCTTGTTACAGTCACAATACTTGTCACAGTCACACACACCTGTCACAGTCACATCACTCGTCACAGTAACACTTGTCAAAGTCACAACACTCATTTTTAGAAATTTACGTTACGCTACACATAGTCAATATAAACTTTAATGATTGCCTATTCTCACTAGGGATACATCTCCGCCAGAAGTGTGATAAATAATTACCAACAACAGCACAAACGAGAACAGCAACCCACCAAGCAAGAATGAAATATGAGCGACCAAAGGTCGCAAGAACGTAACGGAAAGTTGAGTGACAGTTACACTGACTTTAGTTTTTAGAAACTTGCGTCACGCTACACATAGTCAATATAAACTTTAATGATTCCCTATAAAGAGAGTTCCTGTATTGCTCGAACTGTCGCTCGTGGTATAAAATAGTGTGAATATGATCGGTTGGCGGCAGCGAGAGGACATAATGATTTCCGAAAACGGAGGCAGTCTTCCAGCGACCTGTTTTCATAACAATGTCAGGGTTCTGACCAGAATCAATAGCCGCCGCCGCGCAAATGGCGCGAAATGATTTAGCAGAGTATTCATTGTCCTCCAATGCTGCAGTGCAGATTGCTTCCTCCATGATGTTTGCAATGGTGCTCGTCCGGAGTGCGTGGAAAGGTGGCTGAAGCATAATGAACACCGGTGCTCCGTTATGTACGTTTGTAACTGTGGTTCTAGTTGCCCAGATCAAGGATGTGCATCATACTCTTAGGGGCAATGTCAGAAGGTCGTAACGTAAAGGTTAAGGCCAACAGAGTGATAGACTTGAGACGAAGCTGCTTGATGCGTAGCTTGTTGTTTGGTTCCCAAGAGAGAAACGTTTGCCTAAACGGAGCGATAGGCAATTGCTACGGACCTAGACATGGGCACAATTGTTCCAGACTTAGGGAGCGCTAATAGGAGTAACGTGATCTCCTCGCAATCTAAGAGGCTGGGCTGGTCCAAGGCATTGTATAAATGCTGGAGGGCCGCTCTTGTAGCCTTGAGAAGAGATTGAGGTCTTATGGGACTTGTCGGCCACGTGGCACATGTAAGCCGCAATAATAGAGGGGTCGTTCAGAGGGAAAGGTAGGCCATTGGAAGAACAAGAGCTGCAAAAATCTTTTACCTGCAGGTTATAAAGCGACAATGTTGACGTGGCATGTATAGACAGTTGTTAAGCATGGCGACGGTCCCAGCCCATGGCAATCAATTTTTCCTCCCAGAGATGCGCCAGGCATAGCGTTTCTGTGTATCTGTCATTGTGTAACGGTTCTGGGGTGTCAGTTGATCGCAGGAATACGTGTTTCCGGTTTGGCAGCCGTAGTGCTGGTCAGATGGAGAGTTTTCGCATTGTCTGAATTCAGGGTTGTGCTGGCCACCGCGATGCTAAGAGTATGCTGGGTATCAAACGAAACGGGGCGTTGAAGAAATTGTTGTGGTATGCCCAAACTACCTGAGAGAGATCATCCACGCCACCGGAGCCTGAATCGAAACAGTTGCTATTGTAGAGGGGCAGATGAGCGTTTGTGAAACTGCTAAAGCGATCGATGGCATGAGGCCATCATATGCGATATAGGTTTTATGTGGTGACAGACGAGACAGGTGGTCGGCATGGACATTTTCTTTTCCCGCAAGATGCTTCGCGGAAAGGTCGATTCCTAACTCGTAAGTGGTAATCCAAGCTGCCAAAGCCAGAGCCGCGAAACTGGGGCTGGAGCCACCCAAATTGTTAATGTAAGCCACAGCCGCAACGTTGTCCGCTAACACTTCTACTTTTTCGCACTTTAAGTAGTGCTCCAAAGCTTTTATGGCTAGAAGGATGGCAAGAGACTCGCGGTAGTTTGAGGGCATTCGCACTACTTATTTTTCCAGATAGCCCGCTGCATGCTTTCCATTGAGGACTGCTCCCCATCCGGTTTGTGAAGCATCGGTGACGAGTTGAGCTTCGACTGGTTTTGTTTTGATAGGGCGGCCGTTTCAAGACTCCAGCGCGTGGTACCACCATGTAAGGTCGTCTCTCAAGGGACCGTCCAGCGGGAGTGGGGAGTCCCAACTTTATCGTCGACCGAGAGCACGATAGGCATTTCGTAGTAGAAGCTTTCCGGGTACAATGGCTTTTGTCATAGCAATACCCTGTCCCGTTAGCGTGGCAGTACCTGTGTGGTCACAGTTGACCGACTCAGGGTGCGACGGACTGATCGTGCCTGAGTCGCCGGATGCGAGAGGCCGCAACTTTGATCATTGGCTACCCGTCCGTGCTCTAGGTGATCACGAAATAATCTATGAATTCCTTTTTCGGGGAATGCGAACGGATGAACAGTCCATTCACACCAATGACCTTTCCAGTGAATGCCGAGTAATTTTCTCTCGTCCAGATGCACCAGAATGTGGCGAAAGCCGTTCTTGACAGCGAGGGTGATTAGTCAGTCGTGAGGACGCACTTGGTCACAGACCGTTGAAATACTCTCGTATTAAAACTTGAGGGTCTCGCTGACGGGCTTTAGGCGTCTTAGATCCACGACTCACAAGACGAAACGTTTTGTTATTTTTTTGGACGAATCCAATCGAAGAGACGCAATGCGGTTGTTTAAGCATTCTTCAATGGCGCCGGAAGTCAAAAGTTCAAGAATTTCGCTATTAACAAAAGCTGCTTGTTATTCCGATATTAAATGATTTGGGAGAACAATTCCCTCGGGAGATTTAGAGAAATGAAGGCGGACTCCAGAGTCTATCCACTCTATCAGAGGCAACGGAGTCCTGATTGTAGGCCATGCATTTAAATTATTGCTCAAGTTTCCGGCGCGAAAGGTGTCTGTCATTTATTAAACACCAGAAGACTAGGGTGTTTGAGGTGAAGAACCAGAGTTGCTGGGCCTAGAAATGATACTTGCTTGGAAGAGAATGGGCGAAAACTATCCAGTTTATGAAAAGCAGTGAAATTCCTGAAAGGCACTCTTAAAGACCTTGCGGATGAACTTTCTTGCGTTCTGGCCGCTGCTAATGCTGCGGTTTTAACTGTTGTAGAGCGTCTGGTGTGAGACTAGAAGTGTTCCTTTGTAACGAGCGAAAAATACGCGCCGTAGACTCGTCGAAGTGGCTTTGTACTACCAGAACAGAATATTGCTCTTTAACATAGAGGATCTGGGCCAGCTGAATGGCAAATAACTGCTGCACTGAATCGTCGGCGAGACTGCCTTCGGTGATCAAAGACGACAGCTTGATTGAAGTCTCAGCGTACCATGCACAACGTGAAAAAATATTGTAGGTCAGCGCAGATCGCGCAGGGATTTGCGCAGATCGCCTAATTCCTTGTGGGGAATCGCAGAGGCTAAGATCGGCTGGTAGCTTAACCTTGATGAGCGTGTCTTTTATAGCACCAAACTCGCTCTGTGTGTTCTCGGTGGCCTAGAATTGCTCTTCGTAACCGAGGGTTGTTGTGTAATTGTCAACTGTCTCCGCAGTTTTTCCACGTGCGCCGCTTGCGCTATGAGATTCGTCTCTCGTTTTTCGACGTTTCCAAAGTCGTTCTTGCAACGACTCACTAGACTCGTTAAGGTGTTTGATTTGGTCTACTGCGGTGTCGAGTTTTTCTGACATGATTCCGTGGCGGAGACGCACCAAGCAAGAATGACATATGAGCGAACAAAAATCGCAAGACTTTAACGGAAAGTTCATTGATAGTTACGCTGACCACAGTCACAGAAGATCACTGAACTCGACGCAGTCACAACACTCGTCAGAGTCAGAACTCTTGTCACAGTAACAAAACTCGTAATCGTGACTACACTCGTCAAAGTCCCAACAATTCGAAACAGTCGTTACAGTCACAAAACGAGACGGGTAGGTGCTCAGCCTTTGATATGGAAATAGTTTTTCATTCTCATGCAAATAAAACTCATTTTCACAAGAAAGATTGTGCGCGTAGCCTCATTTTGAAAGTGAGGGTTTTTGGAACTCGGAAGTGGCCTATTGTCGCAGTCGGTAAACTTTTTACGGCCACAATACTCGTCAAAGTCTCACACAACCGTTACAGTCGGATCATTCGTCACTGACAGTAATAACAGCTCTCACAGTCAAAACACTCGTCAAAGTCGTAGCACTCGTCAGAGTCAGAACACTTGTCACAATCACAACACTCGCCATGGTCACAACAGTCACAACTCCCGTCAGAGTGAAAGCCAGAACACTAATCACAGTAACAACAAATGAAGGAGTCAGAACACTTCTCACAGTCACAAAACTCGTAACGGTGAGAACACTCGTTACAGTTACCGGTATTTCTGATGTAATCAAGAAAGCCAATAAACGAATGTTTTTTCTTATTTTGCTTAAGCGCACCAAGGTCACGGCCCGTGATGTTATCAGCTTCTATCATACCTGCATTAGGCCGTTATCAGAGTATTGCCCACCTTTATATCACCACGAATCTCCAGCGTATTTAAGCGACGACTTAGAGCGCATTCAAAGGCGCGCGTTCTCAATAATGTCTCCCGGCCTTCCATATGTTGACAACCTCACATTGTACAACATGAGTTCCCTTAAAGAGGGATACATTGAACAGTGCAACGACTATTTGAATTAGTCGTACCTGATCTTGCGCGTGAGCTGCACCATCTACTACCAGCAAAGAATGTTAGCAGGTATAATCTTAGAAACCAGCGTGAATTTACTCAACCTAAGATGCACACCAAGCATTTTTCCAATACCTTTATCCAATCTATGTCTAAGCGGTAGAACTCTTGCACGTAGTTTCATTAAAACTTTTTACGGCGACCATCTGTAATTTTATTGTATATACTGCTAATATTTTACATATGAGTTATTAGTCAGAAGTTATTATATTGTCATATTTATTGTTATAACTACAGTGTGTTTCAAAACTTCGTTCCGATTTTTTATTCGCTTAAATTTCACTAATTATTTGAAAAAACCTTTTATAAAACTTAGTATGCTATGCATTATTCATTTAACATTGAATAACTAAAATATTAGTAACCAGAATGTCTTCCTGCATGTTTTCTGACATTTTCTAAACGTGAGGTATAGAATGTACGAGCTCCCAAAGCGTGTTCAAAGTCACATTCTTCCAGGTGAAGCGTAGTAACTGTCTCAGTTCGTCCAGTGTTTTGGGGGCTGATCTTTGTATGTTGTCTCGTCTACGATAATCCAGATGGTCTCTAGGGGGTTCACATCACGTGAGTTCCCCGGCCGGACCTCCTTTGGTATAAATTTGGCAAACCCTTCTGAGACCATGCTTGCATGAAGTGTGCACCGCCTTTTCTCTTCAAGGCTTTCCAACTTTTTTTGGTAACTTATCCCTATACCGTTGTGCTCGAAACTTTGATCGATAATGTGAAGTTGAAATTTTTTTTAACTTTCTGTTTTGTGGAATTATTACGCATATACTTACATCTTTTTCGACAATATTTCTCACACATTTTGTGAAAAAATGGCCATCTTCTCCTTGGTTTGTCTCCTAAGGTCTTTACTTTTGACAACTTGTTCAGTCATCGTTCAGACTTCTTCAACAATTTGGCAATTTTTTGGGACTGAATGGCCAGAAGACCATAAAAATAAATGCCTGAGCTCTAGCATAAACAATGTAGGCCTTCATTTTCATGAAGGAGTAGAGAAAATAAAAGAAAATGATAAAAAACAAAACAAAATAGAAAACCTACTAAATGGGCAGGAAAAGTATGGCGGGAAAAACCTCACCTATGTGTACAGTTGGGCAAAAATTAAAAAAGATTATAATTTCTTAAAATTTTAGTTTGAAATTGCTTTGAACGGTTATTTAGGTAAATTTCTTACCTGAATCAGTTTACATTTACCTAAAGAAGAATTAAATGCTTTGCTCAAAATACAATTTACAATCGGAACGAACTTTTAAAACACCCTGTAGTTATTATACCCTCTTTGTATATTCATGCAATTCAGCCTTAGCAGGCTGCAAAGTGAGTATTTATTACAACTAAATAAGCCCTCTTTATTTCCAGCAGGCGCGTGTATTTCCCATGGGTCCGCATTAATTGGATTAAAGAAGAGCTTTCCAATGATGATAAAGATATTATAATCCCCTGGGATTTGCTGAAACCAGTTTCGATAAAACTAAAAGAAAGATATGGGAAACTATAAAAAAGGGTTTACTTGACTAAACCAGCGCGACTGGTTTTTCCAGTTAACGTTTTTTTTTTTACAGGTTTTCCGGTAGGTACTTCATGTATGGGGACATATATTGTACCGATATTATCTATTTAAGTTATACCTTCACTCTATCTTTTTTATTCCTTGAAGACCTTGTAATCTGTTGCAAGGTTACCTTGTTACCTTGTTACTCAGTTACCTTGTTACCTTGTTACTCTAATAATAATAATAATAATAACATTTCTAAAGCGCCTTTTCCCAACGGTCCAAAGGCGCTATTTACAAGGTTAAAAATCCAAATTTACAATAAAACATTAATAAAGCTAAAAGAAGTAAAAAGCTAAAAGATAATTAAAATAAATAACTACAAGAAAGTTATCAATTTAAAAAGCACGCTTAAAAGAACTGTTTTCAGCTGTCTTTTAAAAATGTCTAGCGATTCTGCATCCCTAACATGTTGTGGAAGATTGTTCCAAAGCAACGGCGCAGCAACAGAGAAAGCACGGCGGCCATAACTATTTAGCTTGAAATCAGGCACGGCGAGTAAATTTTTCTTTGCAGATCTTAGATAACGTCCCGGAATGTAGCTGACAAGGAGATCCTTAATGTAAGCAGGCGCTAGGCCATGGAGAGTCTTGTAGGTAATGATAAGTATCGGTCGGTCGCAGTTGTATTTTCTCCGCTTCAATTTTATTTTTATTTTTATTTTTGTTCTGTTGTCTAAGTCGTTCGTTGTGTCATCCGAGTACGTTCCTTTTTGGTTTTTGTCGTGTTTTAAACGATGGTGAAGTTGCGATGAACATTGATGAAATGGATTTGTACCTTGCAATTTGCTCGTCATGGATGAAATCGACCCGCCATCTTGGATTACAATCCTCAACAAGGACGAGTCGCTACTTTACTTCGCGAATACCTTACACACCAAACTCTATTTCTACTTTCAATGTTACTCGACTTCGGCTGGCAACCAGCGGTGACATCAATCCTAACCCTGGTCCTTCTATTACATCGTTTACAACAAATCGCTTTTGGCAGCGCCATGAATTGCAACGACGTCGTAACCCTTGTAACCTCGTGCAAATCAAGTGTGAATCTGATCTTCATCTTAGAACATCGACAACTAATCAGACTATGTCAGGATTGGAAGTCAAGAGTGGAATTACCGACAGGGTTTGGCCTATCAATACTGTGGAAAGTCGAAGAACTTTTCCTTCTCAAGTTAAAAATTTGCATACTGCTGCTAACAAGAATAATCTTTTGCAGATTTGCATTACTTCGAACAGGAAACCTGTTTTCTCCAACAAATCTACTTTATCGGCTCCGAAGTTGTGTTTGTTTGGCCTCCTGAATTGTCGATCAGTCCGCAATAAGTATCTCTCTATCAAGGACTATGTTGTGGACAAGGATTTTGATATTTTTGCTATTACCGAGACCTGGCTCAACACTGGGGATTATGATATTTTCGTAATCGGAAGTCTTATCCCAAATGGCTATCGCTTTTTACACTCTGCTCGTGATGGAAGAGGTGGTGGCGTCGGATTGCTTTTCAAAAGTTCGTTGCCAGTTAAGCAGACATCAAAGGTCTATCTGGACACCTTCATTTCCTTTGAAGCCATTGAAAGTGAAGTTAAGGTTTTTTCGCAATCTGTTTCCATCCTTATTGTCTATCGTCCTCCACCGTCATCTGGAAACAATCTTTCTACTGAGCTTTTTATGAATGAATTTTCGTCGCTTTTAGAATCCTATATCACTAAAACTGGTTCACTTGTAATCGCTGGTGATTTTAATTTTCATATTGATGATACAACTGATACTGCGGCGGCTAATTTCCTGAGCTTATTGGAGTCATTTGATTTACAACAACATGTTCGTAGCTGCACCCACAGAGCTGGACATACTTTGGATCTGGTCATCACTCGTGATGCTGAATATATTTTAAATAGTATTTCAGTTGATGATTCCTCAGTGATATCGGATCATTACACTGTTTGTGCTGATCTTCGTTTTGTTAAGCCTAATTGGGAAAGGAAGCGTATTTGTGGGCGGAAATTAAAAGCCATCAACTTGGAGCATTTTCGACAAGATGTTGCATTGTCTCCTCTTTTGTCTGAAGCATCCAATGATTTACTTACGCTGCTTCACTTGTATAATTCGGAGTTATCTAGTGTTTTGGATAAGCATGCGCCATTAAAATCGCGCATTGTTACCATACGTCCCGCTGCTCCATGGTTTAGTGAGGAGATTAAACTGGAGAGAAGAGTTCGTCGCCGACTGGAAAGGAGATGGCGTAGGACTAGATTGCCCGAAGATCGCCTGCGTTTTATTGAACAAAATCGTATTTTCAATGAGCTATTACTCTCTGTCCGCTCACAATATTACACCAAGCTTATTGATGATAATTGCCTTAATCAGAGGAAACTGTTTGGCATTGTCGGTAAGTCCTGCACCGCAGTATCCATCTTGCTCTTCCGTGGCGGATCTTGCAAATAAATTCATTGGCTT
The DNA here is from genome assembly GCA_038088405.1 of Porites divaricata. Taxonomy (NCBI): domain Eukaryota; kingdom Metazoa; phylum Cnidaria; class Anthozoa; order Scleractinia; family Poritidae; genus Porites; species Porites divaricata. The sequence goes on along the minus strand of JBBMOI010000015.1, from coordinate 5,341,495 downwards.
TTTTGGTGAGAAGATTATTACTATTCGACATAAACTGGAATCGAACCCTAAGCAGGGAACTTATTTATTTAATGAAGTGACGGTAGCAACAACTAGACTCCATCGTTTGAGCTGTCCCTCATATTCGACCTTACTTCAGATTGTGCAACCTTTAGCATCTAAGTCTTGTGAACTTGACCCTGTCCCCTCTATAATACTCCTTGGTTGGCTTGATCTCCTTTGCCCTGTGATCTGGAAGATTGTTAAGCTGTCTTTGGAGACCTCTATCATGCCCACTGAACTTAAACAAGCTGTAATTCGTCCTTTGTTGAAAAAGCCGAGTCTTGATTATCAGGAATTTAAGAACTTTCGGCCGATCTCTAACCTCACCTTCTTGTCCAAAGTCATTGAGAAAGTAGTGGCTTTGCAGCTTGTTGACTACATTGACAACAATGGTCTGTGTGAAGTCTTTCAATCTGCCTACCGTGCTCACCACAGCACCGAAACGGCTCTTCTCAGAGTCTACAATGACATTGCTATGTCCATTGACAATCAAAAATCTGTTGTTTTAGTTCTACTGGACCTGTCTGCTGCTTTTGATACAGTTGATCATTCTCTTCTCCTTGCCAGACTATCTACCCGTTTTGGCATTTGTGACCAGGCACTGGACTGGTTTCGTTCATATCTATCTGATCGCACTCAGTATGTCAGAATCCAAGATGTCTCTTCTGATGTGCATGCCTTACCTTATGGTGCACCTCAGGGTTTCGTGTTGGGCCCCTTACTGTATTCTTTGTACACTTCCCCCTTAGGTGATATTGCAAGATCTCATGGTCTATCTTATCACTTTTATGCTGATGATACACAGCTATATTTATCTTTTGAAACGTCATCGCCTGAGGATTTGTCAACATGTACATCTGCTCTTGAAGATTTTGTTAAAGATGTTAACCTTTGGATGTTAAATAACAAGCTGAAGCTGAACAGTGGGAAGACTGAAATTATAGTTTTTTCATCTTCCTATCGCACACGTCCTGCGTTAAAAAACCTGGTGATTGCCTCTGACACTGTTGACTGTTCAACTACTGCTAAAACTATTGGGGTTATTTTTAATAACTCTCTATCGATGTTGCCGTACGTTACTGCTGTTTGCAAGTCTTGGTTTTTTCATTTACGCAATATTTTTAAGATTCGCAAGTTTCTTTCTCACGATACATGTAAAACTCTAATTCATGCCTTTGTTACTACAAGGATCGACTATTGTAACTCATTGCTCTACGGTCAGCCTAAATGTATCTTGAAACGTTTACAGAGTGTCCTAAATAGTGCTGCTAGGCTTATTCACCTTACTAGTAGATATGAGCATGTTACGCCGTTGCTTATTCAACTTCATTGGCTACCAATTGAACAAATGATAACTTTCAAAATTGCAGTAGTTACATTTAAGGCGCTTCATGGTGCTGCACCTAGCTATATCACTGATCTCATGAAGCCTTATACACCTGGTAGACTTCTTAGATCCTCCAATCAACTTTTACTTTCTACGTCTAAATTTAATCTTAAAACTTATGGTGGCCGGTCCTTTACTATTGCTGCACCTTCTGTTTGGAATGCACTTCCATTCGAACTTAGATCTTGTAATTCCCTTTCTTCTTTTAAATCTAAGCTCAAGACTTGGCTTTTTAAAATTGGTTATGATGTTGTAGTATAGAATTATGATGTTTTTATAGGATGACAGTAATGTAGTTTTGTAGTTTTGTAGGTTTAGGATTTTGTTGTTATTTTTATTATGTAAAGCGCCTTTGGACCATTGGGAATTTTTATAGGATGACAATGTACTTTTGTAGGTTTAGGTTTTTGTTGTTGTTTTTATTATGTAAAGCGCTTTTGGACCATTGGGAATTAGCGCTCTATAAATATTGTATATATTATTATTATTATTATCTTAAATTCAATTCGGAGATCAATTGGGAGCCAGTGGAGACTCACAAGAACAGGTGTAATATGACAGAACTTGGGCGAGAGAGAAACAATTCGAGCAGCAGCGTTCTGCACACGTTGGAGCTGTTTAGTCACGTGTTTGGGTAAACCATATAGTAACGAATTACAGTAGTCAAGCTTTGATGTAATGAGAGCGTGAACAAGAAGCTGGGCTGCATCGAAGGTAAGATGTTTACGAATGAGACTAATTTTACGGAGATGATAGAATGCTGATTTACACATTGCTGTCACCTGAGGAACCATACTCAAATATTCGTCGAAAATAACTCCAATGTTGCCTGCTTTTGGTGAAGTCAGCACTCTCTCATCACAGACATCAAGATGTAACAAAGGAGGTCGAGCACGGTGTAAAGATGATATCAAAAGAGGCTCAGTTTTCTCTCTGTTTAATTTTAACTTATTCAAAAGCATCCAGGTGTCAATTTCTTGTACACAGGCTTCCAACTTACTCTTGCTCAATTCCATATCATTGAGGGATGACGTCTCAAAAGTAATATACAGCTGCGTGTCATCAGCATAAAAATGAAAGCTTAACCCGTGTTTATTGGCGATGTCACTCAGTGGAGAGGTGTACAAGGAGTATAGCAGTGGACCAAGGACAGATCCCTGGGGTACACCAAACTGCAGAACATGACGTTCGGACGTCGAACCATTGACATTCACAAATTGAGTGCGGTCACTCAAGTACGACCGAAACCATTCTAATGCCGTACCACCAATTCCAAATCGAGAAGAAAGGCGCGAAAGTAAAATACAGTGATCAGAAGTGTCAAATGCCGCCGAAAGATCAAGGAATAACAAAATCACTGATCTTTTGTGATCTAACGCCATAGCAATATCATTATGAACACGGATTAAAGCCGTCTCAGTACTGTGTAGTTTTCTGTAGGCAGACTGATAAATGACATTAAGATTATCGGCATCTAAATAGGCAATAAGCTGCTTGGCAACACATTTCTCAATAACTTTAGACTTTCTATTACCTTGTTACCTTGTTCCCTTGTTACCTTGGTCCATTGTTACCTTGTTACTCTGTTACCTTGTGACCTTGTTACTCTGTTACCTTCTTGTCTTGTTACTCTGTTACCTTGATACCTCGGTACCTTGTTACTCTGTTACCTTGTTACCTTGTTCCCTTGTTACCTTGTTACTCTGTTACCTTGTTACCTTGTTACTCTGTTACCTTCTTACTCTGTTACATTGTTACCTTGTTACTCTGTTACCTTGTTACCTTGTTACTCTGTTACCTTCTTACTCTGTTACATTGTTACCTTGTTACTCTGTTACCTTGTTACCTTGTTCCCTTGTTACCTTGTTACTCTGTTCCCTTGTTACCTTGTTACTCTGTTACCTTGTTACCTTGTTTCTCTGTTACCTTGTTACTCGGTTACCTTGTTACTCTGTTGCCTTCTTACTCTGTTACATTGTTACCTTGTTACTCTGCTACCTTGTTACCCTGTTAGCTAGTTACTTTGTTACCTTATTATTCTGTTGCCTTGTTACCTTGTTACTCTGTTACCTTGTTACCTTGTAACCTTGTTACTCTGTTATCTTGTTACTCTGTTATCTTGTTACTCTGTTACCATGTTACCTCGTTACTCTGTTACCTTGCTACCTTGTTAGACTTTTCGGAAAATTTGAGGCTTTCTCTTGGCCTTCTAAGACCTTGTTTCCTAACATAACAGGCTTTAGTGGTCCACATAAGGGTTTATGAGTCAAAATCATGACTTCTGAACTCCCTGTATGTATGGTCAACTTGTTATTTCTGCACCACAGGTTGATACTTGTTAGGGCTTTGTTTAACTTATTAATAGCTACTTCAACGTTGTCACCGATCACAGACGAGGTTGTATCGTCTGCTTACTGTCATCAACTAAACAGGGTAACAAGGCAACAAGGTAACAGAGTAAAAAGGTAACAGAGTAACAAGGTAACAACGTAACAGGGTAACAAGAAAACAGAGTAGCAAGGTAGCAAGGTAACAAGATAACAAAGTAACTAAGTAAGAAGGTAACAAGGGAACAGAGAAACAAGGTAGCAATGTAACAAGGTAACAGAGTAACAAGGTAACAGAGTAACGGGGTAACAGAGTAACAAGGTAACAAGATAATAGAGTAACAAGGAAACAGATTAACAAGGTAACAGAGTAACAAGGTAACAGAGTAACGGGGTAACAGAGTAACAAGGTAACAAGATAACAGAGTAACAAGGTAACAGAGTAGCGGGGTAACAAGGTAACAGAGTAACAAGGTAACGGGGTTACAGGGTAACAAGGTTACAAGGTAACAGAGTTACAGAGTAACAAGGAAACAGAGTAACAAGGTTACAAGGTAACAGAGTCACAAGGGAACAAGGCAACAATGAGAAAACGGTTTCAAAGGAAATAGATAAAATCGGTACAATATATGTCCCCGTACATGAACTACCTACCGGTTTTCCCGTGACGCATCACTGCAGGCAGCCCAAACTCACGTTACGAGGAGAGTTTAAGGTAATATACTTACCATATGTGACGCGTGGCCCTTCTGCTGGACGCGCCTGTGTCGCGTTACAGGCGACCGTTGAAAATTAGAGTCTTTTTATGAGAAATAGAATACTGAGATCTTCGAACGCTAAATAACATCAAATCTAATCTTTCCTTCAAGGAAATGAATAAAAAAGACTTACCTGCGATGTAGTTCACTGTGTTTCTGTTTCTGCTTGTCGTTTTACTGTTGTTTTTTTTGGCTTCATTGCATAACCACTGTTACTCCCTTCATAAGACGAAGTCAAGGCTGGTCATACTGTTGCCGTGTGTTTTTGATCGATTCAATTACTTAGTGTAACAAACGTATTTTCTTTCCTTATTGAAGGTGGACTACCAGCGTGCCATGTTTTTGAATCCAACATTCAAGTAATGTTATCAATCGCTGTCGACAGTGCTTCGATTATTTGGATTGTGACTCCTATTGCTAGCACCATGACAATCAAGGCTGAATTTATTGGGGGGCCAATGTTGCCGAGATGTTTCATAATCATCAGTGTTTAAAGCGACAGGTTCACGGTTCAGCGCGTGCTCATTCATCAAAATGCTGTTTTTCTGCCGCGACATGCTGTGTCGTCTATGGAAGCAATATGATCATGTGATAATGATGCCAAAGAACCAATCTGAACACTCCCCTGGCAGTCACTTGATCAACTTATGTGCAAATAACGTAAATATATCAACCATGGAATAAAACCTTCGGGTCAACAATAAATTCAACGTTGGTAGTGTTAAAATAATCCACTAATTTTTCTGCCATTTTAGTACTCCTCCATCTTACTACAGGCTACTCTGAAATACACTTCTACTTTGGAATACATTCTGAGATCATAATAATAGATAATAATAATAAAATGTTATTTAGCCAGGGTTGTCTCTTCAGCATGAAAAGCTGCTATCATTGAGGGCCCTGGAAATTTCACTAACTAAAAATACACAAAAGTTAAAAATACAACAAGAATGACAAAACTGTTTTAAAAAAAAGCTAAAATACAGCAATTAACATGCATTTAAAAGCTAAACTAATACTGAAACTTAACAAGTAACTAAAAAAGTTTTGATCTATATAATTCCAAAATACGAGTTTTAAAAATCACAACTGATTTAGAATCCTTCATTTCACTAGCAAGATTATTAAAAAGTTTAGATTCATTAAAATAGAAATGACTTCCTTGCCGTCTCAGTTCTGACTTTGGGGGGGAGCAGCAAGTTGTGCCCACTTCCCCTCGTATTGTGGATTGTTCTAAAAACCTTAAAATAATCTTTAAAAAACATTGGAGGGGATCCCTTCAAGCATTTAAAAGTCAAATAAATAGTGTGCATATCACGCCTCATAGACAAGGGAAGCCACTTCTCGGCGTCCGAGTCATAGGTCTTCGAAACAATCTTAGCTGCCCTTTTCTGTGCTCGATCTAACTTATCACGTTCTATTTTCCCAATGCTACTCCAAGCAACACCGCAATAATCCATAACTGGCAGAAGAAGAGACTGATAAACTTTATTGGCTGCATCGACAGTTAGATGGTTTCTAATTCTTCCGAGGGCACCGATTCTCTTAGAAATCTTAGCCATTATCTTATCCACGTGTTGTTTGAAATTGAGGTTTGCATCTATTAGCACACCAAGGTATTTGTAATGTTTTGCTGGATTTATCGGCTTATCTCCGAGGAATAAGCTACATGGCTCATTTGAAAGGGTAGCCGAAGCGATTCTTTGTTGAGTGCCGAGAAGAACGCATTCGGTCTTCACAGGATGAATGCACAGCTTATTAAGATGGGTCCAGGATTGCAACAGTTTTAGATCTTTGTTCAAAACGGTACTTATGTTTCCAATATTGGAGTCAGCGTGGAAAAGGACAGCATCGTCCGCATAAAGCAGGATCTTTGACTGAAGTAAACAGTTGGGCAAGTCATTGATGTAAATCGAAAACAAAATCGGACCAAGTATGGATCCTTGTGGGACGCCAGATTTTACAGCTGAGGTGCAGACTGTGCGCCACCATACACAACAGATTGACATCGACTCGTAAGATAGTTCTTGAACCACCTCAGTTCATGGTTTTTGATACCATACCCTAGCAGCTTCTTTAGGAGAAGTTGGTGATTTACACTGTCAAAGGCTTTTCGAAAGTCAACAAACACCGCTGCTGTAACACAACCTTCTTCAATGCCTTTCCTAATACAATCCGTGAAATACGTAACCGCGTCCTGGGTAGAATGATTTTTTCGAAAACCACACTGGAAGGGAGATAGCTGACTGGACTTATCTAAATGTTGAGGAGCTGTATTTGTACGGCTCTTTCAAGGATCTTTGAAGCCACCGGTAAAATGGAGATGGGACGGTAGTTATCCATACACTTCTTATTCCCATCTTTATAAAGTGGAACCACCCTTGCATATTTCCATTCGTCCGGTAAAACTGCTGAAGAAATCGAGAGATTTATTATGGCTGTTTGCGGAGCTGAGATGCTAGGAGCCGCATCATTTAGTAGACGGGCTGGAATTCCGTCAAGTCCTGTACCTTTTGATGTTTATAGCAGCCTAAGTTGACGATGAACAAACGCAGCTGAAACTGGTTTCAAAGAGAGCAAGGATTGACTTGAATTATTCAAACATGCTTCTGTGCTCAGTTAAGAGGTGGAATACCAGGAAGTAACTTTTCCACAACATTTGTAAAATATGTACAGAAACCGTCTGCAATAGTAAGGGCATCCGTGGTTGTTTTGCCATCTACTTTCATAGGCTCAATAGAAGCTGACGGTTGAGGTGTAACCGATTTGTTGGGAAGGACTTTCTTAACAGCTTTCCAGAAATTCTTGGGATCATCAGAATTTTCTTCTATGATTCTGCGGTTGTAGCTGGATTTCGCTTTTCGAATCATAGCAGTAACCTGATTTCTCAAAATCTTGTATCTGGACCAGTGTAATTCGGCGTTTGTCCTGCGAGCTTGGCGGTAAAAATGATCTCTCTCGGCCATTACTTTCTTTATCTTGTTTGACAACCAAGGGGTGTTTCTGCCGCGAACTTTCTTTTCAATTTGAGGTGCATGGTTATCAGCCACGAGACAGATGACAGATCTTCATTGAACCGTGTAGCACAATATTTGCTATAGTTTCTGCATTTTATCGTTCGTTGTTTAAACTTCAGCGAGTTCAACTTTCTAACAAAAGCCGTCATATCATGAGATACATGTGAGAGGAAATATTTACTGATATAACTGAATAAAAGCAATAAACATTCGATAAAGAGAAATATGTAGATTTAAGCGATGAAATTGACGACATTTCTTCGGGTAAAAGACAAATTTCGTCACATCTCTAATGTCTCATCAAAGATGGTTCACCACAAGGTCACGCTCGTGATGCACGTTTTCCGCTCAAACTTTTGATTGGCACATAGAACAATGCTTAAACTTGGCCGTGAGGTAAAAGACAGGAGAATGGGGAAAATAAAGCTAAAAAAGTTCTTTTTGTCACGTTTTTCTCTGTTTCTTCGTCGATTTTTGGATTTCAGCCAATCAGAATCCACCATTTAATTGAAATTAAAAGTTAAAAGTTAATACCTTTTAATCGATTTTGCATTCTGCCTGCCTAGTTCTTACGCGGACCATTACTTAATGTGCATGCGCTTAACCGTGAACCTGTCCCTTTAAATATTTACACGCGAACTTCGCAATCTTTCTTGAAATGACAGAGCTCGAAGTATATAACAGTCTTTCTCAGTCCGCTGTCAGCTAAATAAAGTAACACTTTATTAGCAATTGTAAGCAAAATACTTTTTCAACGGTTTCATCGATAAATTCAAGTTACCTGTGAAACTACCAAACGAATTTTCTCGCCTTTTTCGTGATGTTAGGAACAGCTTCTTCGTTTATTTGTGAAGTTTCTTCGTTTGTCTTGGTAGCAAACCGGAAAACTATTTTGCTCGTATTAAACTTATGCGAGTTTTGGCGTCGTTCGGAGGTGAATAGCACTGGATAGCCCGAGTTTGAGTAGCCAATCAGAACGCGTGAGAACCACTATTCAATGTTTTAGTATATTCTAATTAATGCTATTCCGGGACGAAATTCACCTTTCCTATATTTTGCTTACATTTGCTGAAACAGTGAACTTACCGGTTTGTCAGTGTATATGGTAAACAACCTTTATTGGGCGACGCCAAATAACAAGGCTGAGGAATCACCTATATGCTGTGAGAATTCGTAGGTTGATATTAAGATGTTAAGGACGTTTTGTTCGCATTTTTTCCTCTCTGAACTAGTCAGGCGTCCCGTCAGGGCCTGGGAGTCGACGTTTTTGGATATTATAGGATGTCGTTTCAAGACTGATTGATCAGCAGAATAAGCACATGGCGAGAGTTTGTAACCTTTACCGAGAGAGAGTTAGAAGCATTAAAACATTTCTGTTCTTTATCGTGAGTGTGAGTTTATTGTCTAGAGGAACAGTTCCGACCAAGCAGCGACCCTGTCAGGACGCACTCATGACAACAACCG
>JBBMOI010000015.1:5317500-5327500 GCA_038088405.1 Porites divaricata | reverse complement strand
GGAAGCTAAACCATCTACGTACCACCCGAGGCCTAGTCTGCTACACAGCCGTTTTTAGTGTCGTCACGCAACGCTCCTCCCCAAACGTTGCGTGACGACACTAAAAACGGCTGTGCAGCAGACTAGCCGTGGCCTTGTTAACTCACAAACAGAGTTATCAGGGGATGCTAATTGGGTGCAAGAAGTTACAAGCTACCGCTTTCTCAAACTCACCAGTTGGGAAATTGGTAACAGATAGAACAGAACGATCAGCGCCTTTCGAAGTAGTTTGCCTGGTCTTTGCAGGACCTATAGGGTACAAAAAAAAGAAGGAAAAGGATATATTTTGATATTTGCTCTCAGCTAGACCAGAGCTGTCCACCTCGAGTTGCTGCCAAACCAAACAGCTGAAGTTCATTAAGCATCTCAAACGGTTCATCGCGTGAAAAGGCCGCCTCAGGAACATTTATTACCGCAGCAAAGTGGTTGAATGGGGTGGTAAACAAAATATGCTCGAGAACTTCCTCGCTCATCAGGGAATAAGGTGGCAATTTAATCTAAGCATAGCCCCTGGTGGGGACATTTTAAAAAGAATTTTGGGCGTCGTAAAACGGGCGTTGTAAAAGAGTATTGATCGAGCTAGCCTTACGTGGGACGAGCTTGAGGAAGTCTTGCTCCGTCATAAGTGGAAGACGACGTACAGCTACTTGTTTTGACCCCATGACTCATGACGTTCGTTCAACCAAGACTTGTCCCAGAAGAAAACACAGAAGAAGGGAATGCCGACTTGAGGAAGAGAGTGAAGTATCAACGCCGGTGTAAAGAGGTTCTATGGAATCGATGGAGAGGAGAGCATCTGAAGTCTCTGATCGAAAGACACAACACGGAGCACAAAACCAAAGAAATGAACGCCAAGCTAGGAGATGTGGTCCTTATGCAGGATGCTGAACGTAACTGAGGGAAATGGAATATGGACATAGTTGTCAAGCTCTTCCAAGGTCGAGATGGGGTTGTACGAGCTGTCGGGCTGAGAGCAGGAAAATCTTTCCTTGAACGGGCAGCGCAGCATCTGTTTCCTTTGGAACTTTCCTGTGATCAAGAGCAACGAGTGAGAGAAGACCCCCTCTAAATCCCAGGGCAGGGGAGTTTCGCCCCGTTAGAAGAGCTGCAGCTGTAGCAGCGGAGAACATTCACCGCATTGCGGAAGAAGAAGCTGCCGAACACTGAACTTACACTATATTAATTTGATCCCAAATACTTGTATCAAATAGGGGAGAGTGTTAGAATTCGTAGGTTGATATTAGGATGTTAAGAACGTTTCGTTCGCATTGTTTTCTTTCTTAACTTGTCAGGCGCTTCCTAAAGTCGCCGGAGCCTGGGAGCCGAGGTTTGTGGATATTATACAACGTTGTTTCAAGGATGTGATTGATCAGCAAAACAAGCATATGGCAAGAGTTTGTAATCTTTACCAAGAGAGAGTTTGAAGCATTAAAACAGTTCTGTTCTTTATCGTGAGCGTGAGTTTATTGTCTGGAGGAACGGTTCTGACAACGCGAAAGAAATCACACAAATTGTGTCATATTAAATTTTAATAGTAATTCTTCATTTCATGAAAAGTCAAATAGCAAATTAGTAAAAAACATCTAAAAATTATTAAAGCTATTCTCAAAGTACACATTTTCAAGTGGAAACGAAGCAACAAAATCTATATATATAGTTCCTAACCTGTCGATTTACAATCAGATCTAACCTACAAAGAGCGATTTAGGTGAATCACACGCGACTAAGAGAGCGTAGTGCGATTATAAATCAATGATATTAGACATTACTCTTGCACGATCTACAGACATTCATACAAGAACTCTTCACACTTCTCCATTTGTCCGGATGACGCCTAAAGTACAATGCTGATCCACCAATTGCAATGACGATAATAATGCAAGCGATCACTATTCCAGCAATGGCAGCTTTGTCGGGCTGTGTTCGTGCAACATAAACACCGCCTGCAAAAAAGTTGAAATAACAATTTTAAATTTTGGCAGCATTTTATTCTGCTACTCTTCAAGGTTTGTTTATCACACTGATCAATGTTTCTTGTAGCGTTTTTATTTCACCCAGTGGAAACCATTACACGCATGTGCAAATTTCTGGGGTCATAAATTTTATTTCTATTTCTATTTCTATAACGATGGTAGCTAGACAAAAAGCCCTTACGTCTGAGCCTTAAAATAAAATGCACTTTTTGAACAAGATTCACTTTTTAAGTCTTAGCAGTTTGAGTTATGCTGTTTTATGACAGTTTCAGATTTAATTTAACAATTTTAATTGTGAAATATCTAACAATGTAACACCGCATTTTAAAATGTCCGTGTATTACCTTCATTTGTTTTCAGGATGGCAAACCCGTCGGTTATATCCACATCACTCACTTTAAACCAGGTCTTCAAGCCCATCGCGTCTGACGAGTGGTAAAACTGGATTTTAGAGGCGGCGCTGGAGTCCACTTTCATTCCGATTTTGAACTTTTTTTCCGTCTTCAGAGAGTGTGGTTTAACTGTCAAGAAATCACTGGCGTAACCATGGCCTACGCCCATCCGACCACCTTTCTCTTTAATCATCTTATCACCTTGGTCTGCAGACATAAGCTGAACGGTGATTGGCTGCAAGCGTGGGAGGGTCTCGGGGCTGAAGGTCACATGTTGCCCACTGAAAATGAACAATACAACCAAGATTTTATGCAATTGAAATATATGAAATGAATCATATTTTGTACTGCGGATAAATACATGAAAGTGAGCATGATCTTCGCAGTAGAACGAACAACTTAAGAAGCGGTTGAAAAAGAACCTAAAACGTTCAGGCTTCCCGGTCGAATTTTAAGGATTCTTTATTAACTGCTAAGGTTGTTCATTCTATTGCGAAGATCATGTTCACTTTCATAAGATTTTATTGGCAGCTTACAATAACTGTTTCAGTCAAAATAAATTTAGCGATATTTATCACATGTAAGAAACTGAACTCACAACGTGAAGTGGTTCTACCATTGATCGCTAACAAAAGCTTTCCTCAGGACTTCCTTCACGTTGACGGTCACGTGAAACAAACTAGTCACTTTATTGACTTGACTACTTCACCCGGACAAGCAATAACTAACAATTACTATTACTTTCACATAATTAGTTTTGTTGAAGCTTACTCAGCAAATTTCAAACTGCCACCAAGTCTACCGATCATCTTCACGATCATCTTGATATCTGTTACAATTATGCGTCCCTTTTGACTGCGATTAGAGAAGTTATTATTCCTAGTGCTCATATAGAAGTAGGTTCCAGTCCCTGTCACTTTCTTTGGTCCAAGGTCAAAGTATGTTCCGGCATCATCCAGTTCTGACATTTCACCGCCAAACTGACCTGACAAGAAACAAAAAATTGGGATCAAATTCATCAACAAGCAATCATAAAAGTCCACATAAGGTAGTCCGTGAGAGAGCAGACCATTTCAAATTAGGTGCGACAACTTGCTCATTGTTCAAACCACAAAATAGATCGCAAGGAATAGATATACATGTTGAGTGGAGAGCTATGAGAGGCGGCCGTTTTGGTCATAACACCAAATATGGCCAGTAATAGGGTTATCACCGGCGCTTATTCGACCAGAAACAGGTTTAGAACTGTTTTAGACTGCGAGTTTGTACCCCTTTCCCCCCATTTGTTTCTCGGTCTTCAGCGGCACAATGAACGTAACTGTGTGAAATATGTAAAAGATGTATAATAATGCACAACTTACTTTTGTCAAGTAGCGCCAGATTATGCAGACTGTTTCTGTCCAATCCCAAAAAGTTGGTTTTGTCCAGTAGAGTTGGATAATTCCTGCCCCATTCATCGCTGTTAAGTAGTAGCATATTTGAGCGATCCGTTCCCGCTTTCCCTTGTCCATCATTATTGTTGGGGTTCGTGTTTGAACCAGTCCATCTAAATAATGGGTGTAAAAAAATGCAATAACAAAGATTTCAAAGAGATGGGCCAACCAAGCAGATAGCTACTACTCATGAATAAAAAATCCAAAATGAAGAAGAGAATCAACAAAAATTTCTTGCTTACTAAATTAGAAGAACAACAGTTTCTTTGGAGCATAGTAAGAAGCAGTTACAGTTGGTTGATGGCTTTATTTTTTAAATTTCATAGAATAAAGCATCGAGAAAGCCGCCTCTATAGTATTTGCCCTACTAAAAAGACATACTTTGCCTTTAAAGCTGTTTTTTAACATCATTTTAGGTTAAAAATGTCTTTGGAGGGTTGTTGGTTAAATAGTCTCTTTTCAAAGTTCTAAATAAGTAACAATAAGTCTATTTGTTCCTTAACAAGTCAGAATGGGTGAGTGAGGTCTTTCTGTTCCCGTCTATTCTTTTTTTATTATTACAGGAAAGGACAGGGGGTGTTTGCGGTTTTTAATGAGCCCCCAATGTGTCCCTCAGTGAAAAGCTGTCGTTGCTACCAGTGAGAGAAACCAAATAGAAGACTTACTGGAAGTGCACGTAATCACCTTCCTTAACAAGCAAGGTATTGGGTACAAAGTCATACTCCACACCGGGGTAAACTTGAACTATATTCCCACGCTTTCCACGAACATTTAAGTTGTGGATCCTCACGTTTTGAAGATCTGAAGGTCTCTTGCGCACTGCCAAAGTATGGGACCTAGAAGATGCAAAAAATAAAAATTTTGCGGGTCTTTTCTTTTCTCCGACATGGATGGTAACGAACGGTTTCATTAAGCAAAACGAGACGGAAAGGCTACATAGAAACAAGTACCAGTTGCAAACGAAAGCTGATTGTTTACTGGTACAAATTTTGTAAAGCATCCGAAAATAAAGGCACTGAACGTAACAGCACTGAACGTAACAGCCCAGAACAAATACAAGATCGTTTACTCACTTTTTCGAGACCGGTCTCGAAAAGAGCCGATATTGTCGACGGATACTCGGCCGAGGAATACCAAAATACACATGAAACAACGGGTCTATAGTAAGGTACGTAGGCTTACGTGTCCCGAATGAATTATCATGAAATATACACTAACATCTTCAGTTTTCACCAATTCGCTGAAGTTACCTGTCCTGGAAAACCCTGCCATATTGGTTGGTGTTTACAGCCAGTCTTAGCTTGAGATCAAAGCCCGGAAACAGCACAACCTCAGGATTTTGTTTGTACACATAACCTCTCTCGACAGCCACAGTTTCGTTCATGTTGTAATTTTTTCCAATACCAAGCTTAGTTTGCTTTAATCCATTCATGGAGTTGTTAATGGATGAGTCCCAACCATCATAGTCACCAGTGGAAATGTTGTACCTAAGAAATGGTTCAGTGATCAGCATGCTATCCTAAAAGGGGTTCATATTTTAACTAATAACCAGAGCCTCATAAACAATTCCATACATTATTCAACCCGGATACATTTGGCATGTAACTCAACGTTAACACGTTCCTAGACTCACAATCTGACATGCAATTTTGTTAAACAGATTTTTTTTAGAATCGATTACGTACTTCAACATCAACATCACTGGTACTTGATAGATTGGTTCAAACGGCAGTTAGTGGCGGCGCTCGTTTTGTCGTTTGATTAATTGTAATCTGTTTCCCAGTGGTTCTGATCTCGCATAGCAGAGAAATACATACATACATACGTACACATATTTTTGATGAGGCAGGTCAGAGTCTGGCAACCCAAAGGGCTGGTGTGGACCTGCCATAAAATATATACCTAAACTAAAATCTAAAATTATCAGAAATGCATCCTTAGGATTCAAGAACTACCAAAAGATAATCTAAGATGACTTAAAATTTACATTTCTATTAAAATTTAGTATAAAAAAGAGTGTTTTAAAAATATAAAAATGCACTATCCTTAGATTTAATAAGGCACGCCTCTTTCTCGAACTGTATTTGGTCCAATGTTTTTTAGGCTAGTTTAACTTTTTCTTTAAAAAGCTGAAGAGAAGTAACGTTTCTTATGAATTTTGGGATGGAATTCCACACTATAGGGCCTCTATACCTTATGCTATTTCTTCCTAGTTCACTATGATAACGTACTAGCGAAAAGTCGTTCGAGCGCCTTAATTTGCAACTAGTCTCATTTGAGCGAGTTCCAAGTAGAGCCGTAAGCTGAACCGGTAGAATATCATTATGCACCTGATACATTATCGATGCGAGCCTCCGCTTGTAGATGTAACTCAGTGGCTTCCATTTAGCCCTTTTAAGGGCGTCACAATCAGGAGTCCCACTGGGGAGTTTATGGATTAGTTTTGCAGCTTTTATGTGTAAATGCTCTAGGTCATTGAATAAAGACAATGAACAGGATCCCCATACGGCAATGCAGTAAGTTATGCTTGGAACAATGCCTTTGTAATAGATTTCTTCAAGAACACAGGTAGGCAGTCCTTTCATAAACTTTAGGAATTTAAGTTTTCCTCCAAATTTGGAGTGGAGCATTTTAACTTGAGGTTTCCAGTTCAAGTTGTGGTCGATTACTACACCCAAGCAGGTAGATTTGGAGGTAAATATATGTATGAGTTGCCAAATATCAGTGGTCTCATAGGGCCGACAAATGCGTGTTTGCAGATTAGCATTGCTTCCGTCTTACCAGTGTGAACAGTCAAGCGATTTTGGTCGCACCAGCTTTTAAAATCAATTAATATTCGGTTTAAGCATCTACTATTTCTTCAACCTCCTTCCCAATGTAATACACGGTGGTGTCGTCGGCAAACATATGAATGAATCCAGTTGCGGACGAGTTGGGTAAATCATTTGCATAATTTGCAAAGAGTCTAGGACCTAGGAGGGAACCTTGAGGGACCCCAATATTGACTGGTCGCAGCCCAGATCTTACTCCATTTACAGTGGCAAATTGGCATCTATTTGAGAGGTAACTTACGATCCACTCGTGGAAACAACCTGATATTCCTGCAGCTGATAATTTGTGTTGAAGGATGTTGTGGTCGACGGTGTCAAAAGCTTTTTTGAAATCAATAAATAGTACTCCGACTTTGTGGTCAGTATCAACAGCCTTTTTCCATGTTTCAGTGAGATAGACGAGTAAAGTAAATATGTCAGAATTATAAGTCTCTCAGTAAGAAGTAGAACTGTATACCTGATTCTTAAGACGCAGTTTTCATGATCCAAATCAGGCACGGTCCAGTTGTACTTGTTCGCGTATCCTCCCTTACCGTTGCCAAGGTGATTGTCACGTGACCAGTCTGTTTCCCTACACTCGGGAGAAGGGAGTCCATGTGACGGAAATTCCTTCCAGGTGGCATTTATTGACTGCAAATCAAATAAACAATTGAAGAATATTATACGCGTCTGGCCGTTATTTTATAATTGTCACCTCTCAGTTTGTGTCTCTCTGTTTGGTCAAGTACAAAAAGTATACATTTTCTGTCCGAATATTTAAAAGTAAGAAATTGGGTGGCCGGCCCCATACACTATTCCTTGCAGTTGTTTCTTATTTTTTGTGTTATTTCCAAAATAATATTGTCAAGTCTATCACCCGCGAATAAGAACCTAGTGGATTAAGAACTTCTTGGCAGAAATTTGCCACTTTAATAGCCAAAAATACAAGAACCTGTTTAGCCAAGCAAAATGAAGCAGGTTCTTATATGTGGGTCACAGATAAATTATAATAAACAATTTAACCACGGAGTGTAACTTTCATATTACATAAATTTAAGTACTACAAGAATAAACTGTACAAAATTGTATATCAATCTTGTGATCAGTTTTCTTAGTGATATAATGATACAGTTGTGAAGAAATACTGCATTTTTAAGGATCAGACCAAAGTTTCTTTATTTTTCTGGTAATCAACATTCAAATATCTCCTTCATAGAAAATAAGAAGCTAATAAGCCTGAATGGCCAACAAATACCCCAAAATATAGGAAACTATTTTGCCAGACAAAATAAAAGGTTGCGGGTGTTACCGTAAAATTCCGAAAATAAGCCCCGGGGCTTATATTTTTCAAAAGCCCTTTTGAGGGGCTTATTTTTGGAGGGGCTTATATTCGAAGGGCCTTATCTACGGAGGGAAATTTGCGTCTCGAATCGACTGGGCTAGCCTTATAGTTGGAAGTAAATGTACCATTTTTGCTTTGTTTTACTTTGTATTTGAGGGCAATTTTCCAAGTACAAGCCCCCGGGAGGCTTATATTTGGAGGGACGATTTAACGGAGGGTTTTTTGCGTTACGAGTTTGGGGGGCTTATATTTGGAGGGGCTTATTTTCGGAATTTTACGGTATTGTATGTGGACCTGCACACAGACAAGGAAAAACCTCAGCACCGGAAAGCTTCAATTTACAGGAGTTCTTGTGGAGAGCTCGTTAACAACAGACGGGGACGAATTGCTGACCGAGCACAAGAATTCTATGAAAGACTCCATTCATCGCACAGCCCAGACCTTGAACCTCCCGATCCGGAGGTGCAAAACTAGAACCTCTTGCGGACAAGCATTCCAAAAAAGGAAAGGCTCCTGGACCTGACAATATCACAATTGAAACCATCTACAAAAGGTTAGTGGTCCTCTTTAACGAATGCCTAAGGGAAAGCAAGGTTCATTAAAAGTGGAATGAAGCGATCATTATTCTGCTATACAAGAAAGGAGACCCTAAGAACATTTCCAACTTCCGTCCAATAGGCCTTTTAAACAGCATCTACAAACTCTTCAAGCCATCACGAACCAAATGATCAGCGGCAAAAAAGAGAACAAGCCGGGTCCCCAAGGGATTTCCCGCAACAGGCCATAGCATTTCCAAATTTCCTCTAGTTCACAACAACAGGACCTTCGTCTCGGTCGAGATCATTCTGGACGTCTTCGATGCGCTTAAGGAGTAAGGGATCGAACTAGTCTAAATCACCCTTCTACAACACACCTCCAATTAAGTACGCCAAATCCTACATGAAACTCCACCAAGACTCCAAACGATTCAGAGGTGATACGATACCAGTTCTCCCAAACTCTTCATGGCCTGCTTGGAAAAGGTCTTTCGTAAACAACGATGAAAAAAGAAAGGAATTAAAATAGATTGTGAGTACCTCAATCACCGGTCAAGGTTCGCCGTCGTAGCTGTCCCTTTCGTAAACGGTCGCTGTCATTTTGTTTTTGCTAGATTACTGTCAGAGAACCGGACAGAATCTTTTGCCATTGTGCAAGCTCTTCATCTCATGATTACTTTAAGTTCATGTAGATCAGTTCAACATGTTTTGAACTTGGCTTGCTTCAGCGAGCGAGATACTTATCATGCAAAATGGCCCGCGTAGATATATCAAAGGTGAATACAGCATTACAGTTGTAAAACCTACACTGATACGCGGATAAAGTTCTTCAGCCTTACTTTATCCCAGAATATTTTTCGTGCATGTGAGAGGTTAAGGTGCCTCGATATTGTTTTTCAAGGTCAATAACTCCCAAGTTTGAGCGTAAACTACGTCGCCATAAGCAAAGATTTGGCAAAATTAACACCACAGTTGTATCGGATACAGATGAAACTTTGTTATGATCAGGGTTGCAATGACATCGGAGTTGTCATATCAACGAAATGACGCCATTACCTATTTTACTTGCAGCAGTATTTCTCGGCACTGGCAACTGTTCTTCCAAAATCGTTTACTGGAGCTTTTTCCTACAATAGCCGCCTCGATGTTCGTAAAGTTTAAGCGAATTCTGTAGGAGCGTTATCGAGATATTTTGGGAAGAATATTTTATGGTTAGAAATACGGTAAAAAATGGACAATCTTGTCGTTCGACTGTTATCTGTACTAAACGAAGCGCTTTTGACATGCAATTTCACCTCAAAGTAGTCTCAATCTTTTTAAAAACGTGTGTGAAAGATCATGGACATACCTCCAACCGATTGCTAGAAAGAAGGATTTGATTAGTATGTATCGGGGCGCTCTTGTTAGCGGTAATGTAAACATTTCGGACTACTTTAACAAATTAGCAATAATTTTTAAATCGCTCGATAAATTTT
>JBBMOI010000015.1:5307500-5312500 GCA_038088405.1 Porites divaricata | reverse complement strand
GGTGCCCTGTAAAATGCCTTGCTGTTTCTTAACTGTCTCTGATTGCCTGGCTTGAGTTACTGCCTTCTCCAGAGTCAATTTAGAATCTAGCTGCAGTTTTTCTGACAGTTTCTTGTCTCTTAACCCCACGACTATCCTATCTCGGATACGTTCGTCCTTAAGTACACCAAATTCGCAGTGCTCCGCAAGACAGTGTAAATCAGTAATGAAGGTTTCAACTGACTCTCCTTGTTGTTGACTTCTGAGGTTAAACTTAGCTCTTTCAAATATAATGTTCCTCTTGAAAATGAAATGACTTTCAATCCTGTTCTTCAAACGCTCGTACTGCTTCGCATCGTCTGCAGTGAGTCCAAAAGAGATCATTATGTCATCTGCTTCTTCGCCCATGGAGTAAACTAAAGTGTTCACTTGGTTATCGCCGCTTTTTTGATCGCGGCCTGTCGCTTTTCGAAATCTTTCGAAGCGCCGAATCCAACGTATCCAATCTTCCGGTTTGAAGCTAAACTTCTCTGGCGGTGGAACTTGGTAGTTCGCAACTGAAACCGCCTGAACTGCCATCGCTGGTTGTGCAACGATAGCTGGTGCGTGATTTTTCTCGTCGGCTCCAGGTAATGGATCTGCCTGAACCGGGGGAATTCCGCCGACATTCGGTGCTGGGTCTCCCATATTGCTGTTTTTTCTGATTACTTTTCAGTGTAAACGTCTTACTGTACAATTAGGAACTCCCGCCTGCCACCATGTTGAGTTACTCGTGGAGCAAGGACAACACGTGTTTACTCTTCATGTATTACTTCATGTAGGCGACACATTTATCGTAAGCTAACGCTACATGTAAGCTAACACAACAGTCAGGATATTCTGAAAAGAGCAACATCCAAGAGGCCTACTTGCCAAAAACTAGCATTTCGAGACAGATTGTCTTTGAGATATTAGCCCAGTTATGCTTTGATGACCCCATACAAATCCTTCTAAATTTGACTTGGGTCTAAACGTTTAGACTTAAATCAAATATGAGGTTACTGGCGGTGAATAACAAGTCTAACAAAACAAACAATGAAAAAAGAATTCTCTATTTTTCTTAGTCACATCAGGCTTCAAAAACAGCATAGCAGTCTCATGTACTGATTAAAGATATGTAAGGCATGGGTAATGAGTAAATTATGTTGACGATGGAATTGGCTAAAACTCAATATTACGAGTTCGAATGTTTTGAGGATAATTATGCACTGACTATCAGCACGCAGGGATGTCCGATTAACACAAGGAAGTTTTATACCAGAAGAACATAGCATTTACAGAGCTTTAAAACACAGCATCCACCAACACAAACTTGACTTGAACTTAAGTAAAACTAAAACAACCTCTGCAAATAATAACAAACACTCACTCGAACTTCAGATATCTTACGGCTTCCGCCAACTTGTAAACACAGAACTTGAAAGTCGACCTTCGTCACACTTGACTAAACACAGCAGTCCAGCTCGTGGGAAACTTAGTTCGTCAAAAGAACTCGCTTGGAACTTGTATACCGTTTGACATAAGGTTCTAGGAATACCAAACAGGCGAATAGTAGTAGCTTTTCGACATATTTTATGATTTCAGTAACTGTGCAAATTTGCTGACTCATGCTGAAATGTAAACATGCCCTAATTAATTATTCATGAATAATCCAAAAACGTCGACAACGTTCGAGAAAGTCAAGCAACGCATGAAAGCAATTTTACTACGTAACACTCATCAAAGACAAAATGTCTTTGTGCAGCATCTTGGAACTTTAAATTCATCATAAAACAGTTCGAAAGGAGGGCTCACTCGTGAAATGTTTTTCAACGCTGGAAGAAAAATTTCGTGTCTCTGCGTGGCCACGTAATATCCTCTATTTATTCCTCGAGTAAATTAAAGACTAAACTCGAAGTGATATCAAGATATCACGAAGTAGTCTGGTCTCATTTTGTGAAATAGCCGAAACAAGCCGAAAAGTCACAAACTTGCACGCTCAATCTTGTCCCGAAACTAGTCATCATTTCATAACTACTTTTATATCTCGAATTACGCTGGGTCGCAGTAGCGCAATCGGCTAATCCCTCAACTTAGAGTCTCCTCTGACCAGACGGGTCACACAGGTGAGTCGGTTCAAACCCCGGGGAAGCCAAAATAACAAGACGCTGTAATAGCGTATATTTGGACGTGGTTGTACTGCGCGCGAGTATGTGAAGTTTCCGTTTGTTATGTGTATGAGGGATATGTGGGTAGTGCAGTGGTATTGTATATTTGAGGGGTTAGTTGAGATATGTTTGATTACTAAGATGATGGGCGTAGTTTGTGAGGTAGTTGCTGGGTTTCTACAAGGGGTTGTTTTTACTGGATGTTGGTAAAAGAGTCAAACCTGTTGATAGAAAATGTCTGTATTAACTAACATGTTTAACAAACATACTGTTTTCCATCAAATGAAGACTGCACACTGAAAAAAAAGTTTATGTTTATGCTGTTCAATGCAACAATCTATACCCCGATCTGCCTGTTTTCTTCTCTACTTGTAACTAAATGTTTCTTTTTAAGAGGTTCCATCTCAATACTCAAATGAACTATACCTGTTTTTTCCTCGCAATCTTTTTCCTTTCACTGCTTTCAGTTTTGCACGAGCATAGTACAAAATGTATTTCATATTGTAGTCTTTGATAATTTAACTTACTTCGTGTAACTTTACAAATTTCTTCAACTTTTAACAAGTCTTATTTCACCTAACTTTCATCATATCCCACAATAAAAGATAAATCCTTTACTCTAATTCTTCGCTGAACCACACAGCTTATACAGTACGTTCCAATCCACGACAAAAATCCTGTCACTTCATGACAATGTTTTGAAAAGCACATCGTCAACACAGATTTGCTCCCAGCCAAATTCCAACATAGGACACCAATGTTTACAGCGCAAACAGTAAGGTTTATCTCAGCTCCACTGATACTTTCACTTTCGGGAAGATCAACTGGCATAATATGTCTTTTCACACCCATCACATTGTACAGTGTACTCCCAGTACTAGCAAGGGCGGATAAAGTTCCTTAAGTCCAGTATCCACATGGATTAATAACAGAGTAATACCTTGCATAAATTGCTATAGCACAGCACTGTTTACAAGAACATTGGTATAAACTATTAACATTTGATATACTACAGTATTCAACACTGCTTGTTAGGATCAACTTCAAAGTTGGCAATATGTACACCCTTATAAGCTCATTATATATCCTCATTCCTACATGTATCCGGATATAGACTCTGAAAATATTGTACCAATTTATACATGGATGGTATTTCCAACAATACACATGTACCTTGACTGTGACTGTTACCATACATATCTCTAGCATGAGAATCAACACCAATAATTCCCACGGTTAAAATGAATGAGTTTGCAGTTCAGAGCCAAGAGTTTTTCAAATGCTGTACCCAGTGACTTTCACTGTATTCAAGCTAGAAAAATCGCCGAAACACTGTAACAATTTCTGGCAATTCTGTTAACATTAACAGAGATTGTCTTGCAAGCTATGACAGACTAGAATATCATTGATGACCAACAATCATTATTTCAATCATATCATCGACTGAAGCAATCCTTCTCATCGTACTGTAAATTAAAGCGTACAAACGCATTGCAACACATTGTCGTCCCGCATTTCCCCCCAATACTACAACGTTTCCTTGACAGTACGGAGCATGAATCGTTTTTTGTAGCGTCGACATAAAATGAAGGTTCTGGATTCTTCCCGATATCAGTTGAAAGCGTAAATTGGCCAAAATAAACCCGGTGAATCAGAGGGACAAATACTTACTTAAAACCCTATTTTGATACCTCACCCCACCTAAATAGCCTCTTCTTTGTGATAAGACGACAGATAAACCTTCCCTTGTTTTCGAACTAATTTTGGACTTGCACTTAGTGAAAACCTTACACTCTTACAGTTACTTCTGTACCGGTTTAAGTATAAACCATTTCTATTTTGAAAGTAATAATGAATTTTAGATGACAATGGTGTATTTTTCAGAATTCCCTTCCATACAAAAAGTCTCACTATCCGTGTTTTCTTTAACAAAGATTTTAATTTCTTCATCGGCAGTCTGCTAGGTGCACGACCGCGTCGAGAAAAATGATTAACCTTATTTGAACCAACTGGATTGTAAGTTTTGTTATAAATAAATTTCCCACGACGAGATATCAATTCAACTTCTTTTATTTCCTCCACAAAGCAATTTTCCTTCCGTACAATTTACTCATTACCTTTTCTTGTCGTCACCTCACTTGACTGGAATCAAAACACTCTTAAGACAAAACTAGCTGATAATACAAAATCCCGACGCCGGGCACATTACCGTACCTTGCCGCGTCACAATATACACATGAAAAAATACAACGCGCAAGTATATTTAACAATTAGTCGCCGAAGGCGACGTGAATATCGGCGAATAGTCACCGAGACGAAGTCGAGGTGACTATTCGCCGATATTCACGTCGCCTGAGGAGACTAATTGTTTTAGTATAATTACATTGATGATTATTCGAGAAAATAAAATTATTGAATAATTTCCGATTCCGAAACATCAACAAAACTGGCTGCCATTTTGAACACTGATAGCCTTCAATGTTATAATCACCGCGCGGTGATTATAGCGGGATAAAGCGAAGCTCCTAGCCAATCATAGCGCTCTATTTTCGATAATCATCGATGTAATTATACTAATAACAGTTACTCTGCTAAACAAAATTGACGGAATAAGAAGAATTGTTACGGCTATCAGTAGTTCCCAAAGAAGCCTGAGTCCCTTTTGGATTCAATTGTTGACAATCTTCTCAGTCTTCCTTCATCGGAAGAGATTTTTATCACAGGCAGCTCCTTGTGTTCCGCGGAGGTAAACGCTAGTTTCCATATCTCAAACCGCCCTTGGACACCTTGTGATGCATACACAAAGTAATTGCATTTATGTATTCATATATGAGT
>JBBMOI010000015.1:5295000-5302500 GCA_038088405.1 Porites divaricata | reverse complement strand
AAAATTCTCTCTCCATTCTTCTTCGATCATTGTCCCATTGATAAAATTGTCCCACCATGCGCTTGTCCTTCCTGGTCGCGTCCAGAATCGCCTTCGGTGATGGTTCGCTCTTTTTTTGACTTCACGATGCCCACTGTTCATTGATAACAATCTCAAAACATCCTGTCGATCTCTAATGTATTGGTTGTGTAAATTTATCACAGCTGCATTTATCTGAACGCATGATATCAAACTAGAAATCAGAGCAACTAACAAAGAAGCTACACCCTTGCTGTACGCCATGTTTGTTTATAATGCTCGCCGTGAAGACTGGATCCAAGAGAATGACGAAAGCGTATTCGAAAATTTCCAGATACGACCGTCCACACGTATACGTATTCGTATCGGATAAAAAAATTTCCACTCTGGAGAGCGTTTTCAAAAATTTCCGGATACGGCCGGAAAATACGCTGGATACGTGTGGACGCAAGCCGTATTCATTAAAAAAAAATGGCGTTTTCACAAATTTCCGGATACGTGTGGACGATGCCTATGTCTTGCGTTCTGCTAACTTCGAACGCAATAATTTATATTTTCCCGTTGGAAAATAATCATCCTCGCAGCACGCGTTGTGAATGGTTTGGGGTTTAACAACAGTTCTCTACTCTCAGTTGTCGAGCGCCAAGGAATATGTCACGCAAAATTTCATGATCTTGTGCATGAGATAATTAAGGGTAACATTAAATGATACATAATCTCATTGTATACTTTCGGAAAGGAGGTGATTTCTTAAAAATTTATAGAGCAAAATGACCTCGTAAGCAAGTTGCATTCTTTCACGGTCGAACCGAGAGAGAGGCGGAGTCGAACATCTTCACGTGCAAACCGCGTCTATATTAAAACCTTTGGATTAATTAGATTAAGTTGTATTCTCCTCATACATAAGCCACAAAAGCGGGAATTTCCAAAGTTTTCACGTGCAAACTGCGTGACAATACAACTCACAGTAGGGGCCTGATCACATGAGCCGAGGAAGCAATGCGCATGAGCGTTGTGTTACCCGCTGTCCTGTTTCTCGCTTGGTTAATTCGAGCGCCGCCCGGCAAGCGCGATGCGATTGCTTGGAAATTTCCACCCGGGCTGGCTCGGTTGTCATATAATCGCAAATTTGTTTTTTTTGTTGCGTTTATCTAAGGTGCCGGGTTTTCTTGCAAAGCGAGCGAGCACGGCTCGTGTAATCAGGCCCTTAGTTCTATAGCCAGATTTTGCGCCCTCCCCTCGACCTCACCCATTTTTCAAAGCCCCCGAGCACACACACAAAATTTTAGCCCCCCCTTCAACATCTTCATACCCTTTCTCTACATTAAATGAACGTTTTTTCCTAAACAGAAAGCCTTACAACGTTTAAAATAAGTACAAGTATGTTCTACACAAGCACCACATCATTTCAACACACTGTAACTACACTATCCCTTCATAACCAAATTAGTGCTTCCACAACTACCTCACTGCAACACCTAAAATCACTTTTGTCTTCCAAAATAATGATTTTTGGTTACTTCATATTATAATTAAATTCTACGAGAAACAAATTCACTGATTAACAACAACGCCTTCCACTTCACGCATCTCAACCAACCCCTAAAATACTCAACAATATTATACAACTCACACATCCCTAATACACATAAAAATCTTCACGCACGCCTAGTACATTGACGCCCAAATGTACGCTCCCACAGCGTCTTGTTTTTTGTTATTGTCCAGGGAATATATTACATCTATCGTGACTAGGCTTGGTTACTAGGTTGGTTGAAGGCTTGGTTACTAACGGTGGCATCGATCGAAGACCGTTTACGAAAGGGAAGTAGGCTTCGCCGTCAACATCATTATTTTTTGAAAACAGTATTTAAGAACTCCAAGAAATGCTACACGACCTCATCCAAGCTAGCCTTCAAGTCGGGCACAGCATGAACCTGAGAAGACCCCGGTTGTGTACAACGAGCTGAGTTCACTGAGGCTAGGACTTGGACGAACCTACTTTCACGGACAGCAACGAAATCGAAGAAGTCGATCATTACATCGACCTCGGTTAATGCACTTCCATGGATTCCGCCTCAGAGGAACAAGAAATCAAACATCGTGTCACCTTCGGATGACAAGCTGTGTATCTTACCAACAGTCACCTATAGATCTGAATCTTACGAATAACAAACCTTGAACTCAGAACTATGCAGAGAGCCCACGAAAGAATCATGCTTTACATCAGGTGGCGAGATCGTAAAACAGTTCAATAGCTCCAGAGATATGTCCAAAATCTTGGACGTAAGTACAGAGCCGAGAAAAAAGTATGGGAGATCATGGAAAAGATAAGCAAACTCACATGGAATTGGGCTGGTCATGTGGCGAGAACGACAGAAAACCGTTGAACAACCCACACTACGTTCTGGACGCCCCGGCGACACAAAAGAAACCGAGGAAGATCAAGGACGAGATGGAGGGACGACTTGGATAGTTTCATAAAACGCTAGCACCGTGTCGCGCAAAAAGTGGACCAACAGTGTTCAGTGGGGAAGGCCTACGTCAAACGATGGACATAAAACGGCTGAAACTGAAACTGAAACTGTATACACTCCTCTTCAGTCAATTACTGTTAATAAATAAATGCAAAAACTCTCAACACTAAACGTCAGTAAGGCTATGCCTAGGGTTACAACATAAAACACATTCGGATTCATTCGCGTTGTATTAAGAAAGCGTGTCGCATACTGTTGTCTTATGTGTTTATGAAACACGGTGCTAAAGTTTGTACGGGCTTAGGAGTTGACTGAGACTCTTCACACAATTTACAAGAGTTTTTTTTTGTCTTAATCGCTGTTGGCGTTGTCAATTTTGTTGTACCTTGCAGTCCTTTGCGTTGTTTGGTATTTTATAATTTCTCCATTTCATTTTTTTTAAGTATTCTTCGGGTAACTTGCAGGCCCACCGTCCTTTCACATTCTCGCTTTCTGATTGGTACATCTCACATCTTGAGACATCATTTGTTAAAACTGCAATGTCCTAAAATACAACAACATAAGACTGAATTCAATACTAGCTTGCTCGAATAATCCTACCTCGAGGAACCTACTTGAAAGAAACGCTCTGAGTGAAAAACATCCTAAGAACGGTATATGAAAACAAACATCGAAAGAGGAATGCTAAGTTTTACAATGAAATAGGCCATTTGCTCGATGGCGTCATTTTACTACTACGACCAGAATCCTTTTTGTTTTTCTTTTTCCAGCGAGATTTAACTGACAAAAGCCGCAATTTACACAAGAAAGGAAACCCTGAAGGATTCCGGTCGTAGTAGTAAATAATGTCATCGTGCAAATGGCGTATTAGAAGCGATGCCCACATATTAGACCGTACAACACTTACAGTTTAAGAGGGAGGGTGGAGGGGTGGGTAACTACATGTAGTTCTTACCTTCCAAGGAGTGGGATGCCAGTAAGGGTAATAATCCCGCTCCTCTGGACATTCGTAACCGCGCCGCGTCCCGCCGGGGTTTTGTCTTGTGGAAGTGGCTGAATCACGTTTTAATTTCTAAGAATATTGAACAAAAAGTAAAAAGGTTTAAGGTTATTTACGTCTGCACCTAGGATAATTCAAAGGGAAAATATTGGAGCCAGTGTGTCTACCAGTTGATAGGTGGACATATCTGAGTTTATCTTTCATATTTTGTGACCTGTTTTAATAATTGAACCCAAACTTTTTCAACGTGGAAAGTTTTCCTGGCCATTAGAAAGAAATTCAAAACCATTTTTAATTGACATGGACAAGAAAACTCTTTCTGTGTGTACCTGATGTTACATTCTTATTTAAGTTAAAACTCAGCCAATGATTGACTATCATTGAAGTATGCATTATGCACAACAACAATAAAAACAAGCCACACCTGGTCTGCAGTAAAAAGTCCTTTGTTTCTGTTCCTGTATTTACAGTTTGTGTAATAATCGTAATCCTCATGCATTCCAAATCTACATAACAAGATTAAAGGAAGAATTTAGCTGTACTCAGTCACGTAAGTCTTGCCAACCCCCAAGAGGCAACGATCTTGAGATTTTGAACCTAGAGCTGGGAAATGTAGGGTGAAGGGGTAAAAAGTAATGAATTGTATTAGCCATCAAAAGTACGTGATAATCAAACTCGTTCACATTCTAAATGGGGGTCAAATATATAAAAGAACTTCAGAAATATATTGGAAGGAGTCCTCTTAAAACTAAAATTTAAAGTTTACAAAGGCAGACATGCAATTAATGTAATTTACCTGTCATCTTTATTGCAGTCATAATTCTTACACAATGCTGGGTTATCTGGGATGGTTCTAAAAAGTAAAGACAAAAAGATATTACGTCAGATTTGAGTTAATCCTGTATTTGAATTTGGATCACAAGAAGCTCATATGATGAGTCATGTTTAACATACTGTGTAGTGATTCCATTTCTCACATTGTCGCCACACAAGTACTGGAAAATCATTTCACAGTGGTTGTTCGGATCTGCACAAGAATGCTGATTTGTCCTACAGTGTAAGTAAAATATAGGTAAATATTGAGAATTTGTAGCAGGTATCGGCAGATGAACTTCACTATGAGAGGTTTCAGCCGCAACACACTTTTTATTTTTTTATTTACACACTGAACAAATGTATTCTGAGGGTTTGTCTGTGCTAATTAGAGGTATTTGTATAGCAAACACCTTTTAATGCCAAAGCGCACATGATTGACAGCTTCTTGTACAAAGCATCAAAAATCGAGCAAACAACGCGGAAAAGTTCAACGAGAGTCGTTTTGAATATTTTTGCAATACTTGCTGAAGCACGAAACCACAAATGAAGTTAACGTACAGACACTGGTCATAACTTCTTCCACGTTTTGAATTGTTATTTTGCTATAAAACACCAACGCCAGCTCCGCAATTGATTGTCACTTGGCAGCCATGGAAGAAGTGGACTGTCACTGTTTGGGAGGCTGGATGGTTCTGCTGAATGGGCAAACTGGAGAGAACTGGGGCCTGTTTCTCGAAAGTCCCGATAATTAACGGGCCCGGTAAGCTGTCTCCGTTTTCATTAAAGATCTAGGTTTCAATAGTTTTGCATGTAACATGATAAAACTATCAGTTAATGAAACAAAATGGAGTAGTTTGCTAGCCAGGACCGGCGCTCTTATTCTTTATATTTCGATTTGAATATTTGATTTCGGGCCCGAAAAGTTACCGGAACTTTCGAGAAACGGGCCCCTGGACGG
The DNA here is from genome assembly GCA_038088405.1 of Porites divaricata. Classification (NCBI taxonomy): domain Eukaryota; kingdom Metazoa; phylum Cnidaria; class Anthozoa; order Scleractinia; family Poritidae; genus Porites; species Porites divaricata. The sequence continues at coordinate 5,297,231 of JBBMOI010000015.1, read as the reverse complement.
GAATTCTCAACCTGTTGGCAGAAAGGAGACCTGATGATGGATGTGATCTCTCGCTGCTCTGTTTCGTCACCTTCTTCATAGTCTGCCAGTGAGCGTTCACATGTGTGGCCTCTTACACCGATCATAGCATTTCTTGGCTGATAGGAAGCATTCAACTTCTTCACAAGCGTTTTCCTTACCGAAAGGTTGTTTAACTTTCTTCTTTCTATACATTCAACTCTGCCAAGGCCACATTTTTCATGAAGAAGTCGATCTTATTGACACCCATATTCTGTTTCTTGTACCAGACTTCAGATTTAGGGTTTTCTACTTTTCAATAATGGCGAGATAAAAAGGGCCATTTCTTCGCTTCTTCAGGTCTGCGGGCAACTGAGGAAATGTTTTGAAGAACGAGACTGGACAACAGGGACCACCAGTGGACAACATTTTTGGCTCAATGGTTCTGCGTTTCTTTCTTAGACCACCTTGTCGGGTCTTAGTTGGGTTTTCCTCAAATGTTATGTACTCTGTACCTTGATCGTCCTTGTTCAAAATGAACATTTCATGGTGCTTTTGGCAACAACGAACGCCAAAATGAAGGGTTAGCAGATACCACAGGGTATAAAGGAGTGATTTTGGATTGTGGTCGCCTAGTACTGGTTTTTCCATAGCTGCTCTTCATCTTGGACGGTGAGTGCTGTTTTTGCATTTGGTCGTTTTCCGTAGCCTTTCTCTCGAAGAGCTCTTCCTTTTCAGTTCCCTCCAGGACTTGTCTGCACCCATAAATTCTCTGCCCTTTGCCATGGAGAATTTACTTTCATTTTGTCTCAGGCGTCTGTCGAGAGCAGCCAGCATATATGACCTTTAGACTATCCGGCTCATACTCAAAGCCGACACTTTTGCGAATCGTCAGAGATGCTCATTCAGTTCTTTGCCATTGTATTTTAAAATGTTGTCGTTAAGACTCTTGGTTGTCGCCCACATCTTCCAAACATTGATCCAAGTCTTAGTAGTTTTGATTGTATTTTTGTTTACTGACTTTCGGCGAGATGTTGTATTTCGTCCCCAGAGATTTCTTTTTGAAAACAAAACCACAAAGATGCGCGCCTATGCTGTCGTCATGGTAACTTCGTTATACCATCGGAAAAACGGCAGTAGTGTCTTGTTCAGTGTAAGGAAAGCGGATCAAGAATACTTGAGCGAATACCACGTGGGGGCTTTTTTTTACTCGTTCGCTATTTCACTTCTCGCTCGCATTTTTCGTTCGTCGGCACTGACCGAGAGCCTGGCACAGGCCAGTTTGAACCGAGCTTGGAATAGGATTTCTCGCACCTGAGAATAGCCATAGTGATCCTTCAAGCCGGATACAGGAGGATCGGATCGGCCTTGGATTGCAGAGACGTAGAATCGAAGCGTGGCGAAAATATCGGCGAAGTCGCACGAGGAAATGTCAGTTGTAGACGAGCAAAGTGCAATCGTGACACGTGAAGGGAACGTGTGGTGGTATTTGAGTGATTACACCGAAGTTCCCGGCCAAAACAAGCTCCAGACAATCAAGAACAGAAGGAAATGGATGCGAGCAAATTTGACGCGGAAGATAAATATCATAAAGGAGTACCAAAAAGAACGGAAAGACCGTAAGTTAATTCAGCTTTCATGTACTCAATTAAATCGACCTTCGGATCAATTGATAGAAACCATGGGGAATTTCAATAGTCGGGTGATGACCATGAAGAACTGCAGGAAGCAGACACGTGGTTATTGGAATCCCAAGAACTTGTAAAGGAACTGATGTGTAGAAGTGTCGAGTATTGCGAAGTCAAAACACACACTAGTGGAATGGACTCGAAAAACAAACCAAAAACACCTAAAATTAGGATGAAGCGAACCTAAGCTAAAACCTACCACTCTGCAATGCAAAGGCTGAGAGTGAGACAACGTCCGAGCTCAAGCAAGAAGATGTCCCTATAAATCATATTAAGCACTCAAAGCAGCAAGTTAAAGAATGGTTAAAAACAGTCTTACAGTCTGTCCTTTCCAAGTCAGCAATGATGACTTCACCCCCTAAACCTAACTTACCTGTATTTGATGGAGATCCTTGTGCGTGGGCAAAACACCACGAGACTGGAGGAAGTTTCTCCCTAATGCTAAGAAAAAGAAACGTCTGTCTAAGTTTCCTCTTGAAGAGTAGCAGAAGCATAGATTTGCTTCAAAAATGCGGGGAAGGCAAGTCGTAGTTGTCATTGTAGGAA